>SKCR01042361.1:0-57428 GCA_019454045.1 Zanthoxylum bungeanum
ACCAGCTCAGCATGCAGAATCATGCAAAGCACCGAAAGTATGATTGTTACATGCTGAGCTGCATGACAGCAGGAAGACGTGTGAAAGCTGGCCAAACCGTGTGACACTGTTCACACGGTTTTGGGCATTATAAAATGAGCCATGGAGACCATTGTAAATGCATCCCAAACGTGAGTGTGACAATAGAGAGTAAAATGGTGTGAGAGTTTTTTTGTTAAGCTTAGGGTTGTAAGCTTTGTAATTCTTTGTTGTGAATATAAGAAGAATTTTCTCTCCAATCATCTCTATTGTGTGTGTTTCATCACAACACGGTTCTAGGTCTGAACCGATGGTTCGGTTATCCCGGTCGTCCAGTTCAATGAACCGCGAAAAGTGTTTCTGGTCCCGAGTGTATGTTGCGTAATCACTTCTAATATTTGATATCCATAAGTGATTAAGACAAAATACAAATTTATAATTAGTATACGATACCGATTATTCGGCCAGATTGATAAAAAAAATTAAAAATTGATTTTGCCCCACAGTCGCGCTTCTGCACTGAGCACACCCAACAGATAATACTAAGACTCGATGTAAAAGATCCTTGTAGTGTCACATGCATACTGATGTTACAAAGTTGTTAGAATGCGTAAAATAAATAGAAAGACTGATGGTGCTTCAAAACAAGATATTGTGAGTATTTTTATCTTTTCAATAAAAATATATTATATTAGTCATTTAATTTTAACAATATATTTGTTAAAATTTTACAGTTACAACGAGCCTATACATTATTTGCAGAGGATATGAACTTCAGCAAGGGTTTCAAATTTGATCATGTGTGGCCAATCATGAAAGATGTTAAAAATTTACAGATATCAATAACAATGCAACATCATCATTGAGAAGGAAAAGTATGGACAACATTAGCGGTACTTTAGATTCATCAAGATCTACAACTCCTGACTTATCCCCATTCTCACTTAAATATAAGTGATGAAGACAATGGTGGTTGTTCATTTAATAAACGACATGTGGCTGTGGGGGTGAATGAAAAATAAATTAAAATAGAAAACTCAAGAAAATAATTCGGAAGTAATTGACTGTATCAAAGAAAGCTATAAATAAATCCCTCAACTTTTACAAAAAAAAGGCAGCGAGGATAGACAAAGAAATTGTGATATGCTAATGAGAAAAATAGCCATAGAAGAATACCAGGAGGATAATAAAATATTACTAATAGATTTAAATTTCATAACTCATCCACAGGAGTTTTTCGAAAATGAATAAGCTATAGAAAAAAGCCAAAAAGTGCTCAATTGATGGGGATTTATGCGGCTAAGTTTTCTGAACAGTTCGGTAAGGGCAGAAAAGGAAAGTTCTCCTCATCCGGAGGACCAGTGGTCAGGGGATGTATGTCGTTTATTCGGCTCGACATGGAGCTCGAGTCCAATTTCTTGGGTATGACCTGCCAGTGGATGCAACATGATACAGTTTCAGAGACCGACAACATCGGAGTCGAGGCCGACCATATTAGACTGGAAGCTCGGTTTAGTTTTGTCCTATCTCCTGGAACAAGTCAGTAAGTTCGGATACTTCAGGTCAGGGGATAACAATTTGGAAGCTCGGCATGTTACTTAGCCGACCTCTTAAATACCGACAGAAAATCAGAATGGTTGGTTTTTCCTTCAACACGTGTCATTTTTCGAAGGCACCTTACAAGCTGGAATAATTATTGTTGCGTGTGGCAGTGGAGAAGACAAGTTGATATGACAGGCCGTCAGACGGCAGACTTGCTTTCAGCGACGACAGACCTAGGGCAGAGAACCCGTCAATTAGTCAAGAGTTCACGCGGGAAACGTCATGAAAGTGTGAAACAATGTTATAATTCCTGAGTATATAAAGGAAAGTTAGATTCGCTGGTAAGGGAGCGCAAAAACTTGTAAACTAAAAGAAAATGACCACTACTTGTAAACCACCGTAAGCAAAACAACTCGGTTTTTATTAGGCCATCCCTGAAAACAGGTCGGCCGAGCTGGTTTTGGTAATAAAAGTGACATCCCATTTTGTGCCCGTGAACGTAGGCTGGACTTGCTCCGCCAAACCACGTTAAAACTCTATTGTCAACCTTTGTGTTTTTCTCGCCTTTTACTGCATTTGCCTTTGGTCTTCCCATAACCAAACAAATTCACAGTTAAATGAGGATTGTCCTGGGAGCATTATCCCGATATGGCCCCCGAGATGAAAATCACCCGTCAACAATTGGCGCCGTCTGTGGGGAATTGAGCAAAAAGCAACTTGCGTAGTAAGACGATGGTAGAAGGTGGAAACTATAGGTTGTTAGATAGTTCAACAGCAGAATGGATGAAGGGGGAAATGAATGGGAAGAAGTTGGTCAGAATGGGGAAGGGAAAAGTTTCGCAAGAAAGATGGATGTCGGCAGTAGAAGCTTTTCTTTTTCTTTTTAGTTGTGGAATGGAATGTAAGAGGGTTAGCCAACGGTCACCCATTAGGATTGAGTTGTGGAATGAAATGTAACGTTGTGGATGGGTGACGTTCGTTGGAAGTGGATGAACAAGTCCCTCCTAGGGTAAGCGCCGTGATTGCTCGGTCTGCCAGAGTCCTCAGTTCTACAGGTTGGTAGTGTTGAAGGATCGGTCATGGAACAAGTCAGTCAAGAGTAGAGGATGACGTCCCTTAGGCCCCCCTCAATTGGTGTGGTGGTCTCCCCGAATGAGAGGAAAGGAGAAAAAGCGCGCGGGGAAGACCACAAGGAGTCAAAACATAAGACCTCGGCCAGACTTCCAGATTTTGCTCGGGATATGCAAGGTCCAGGGAAAATACATTGTTCAGCAACGCTTATGGCATGTTCGGTGCAGCAGACCCTGTGAGCATAGATCAGAATCAAGTTCAGACCAGACGGATCCGAAGAAGCCGTGACTCGAGGACATGTCGGACTCCAAAATAAGAACCAGAAGAAAGTATTGTAAAAGTCTCTCTTAAAATGACCCGCAAAGAGTTGTATGAAGGGCAACAAGTCCCTTGAATATGAATAAAACTCTCTTTTTTTTAAGAAACTTGTCTATATTACTTGTTTGTTAATCAAATGCAAAAGTTATTTACAATATTCTTGGGATATGTTCGATGTGAATGGGTGATCGGTGTTCGGGAAGGGCACCAAACCCGTGGCACGCCAATCCCGGGTGTCATTATCAAACCCTCGGGTGGAAGTGTTCCGACCTGATTCCTTTCACCTCTAAGGATCCAGAATGCGTCAAGGAATGGGGCCCATACGGGAAACACGCGAACCCCTCGTGGCACACCGCTCCCTGGTGTCATTATCAAACCCCCGTGGCCGGAGCGTTATTACCCTATGCCTCGCATTTTTTAGGAATAACTCGGGTAAACCAGACCTATGGACGATTCTCCCCTCGTAGGTCGGCTGGTGAGTCCCGTTGAAGACTATCTAAGAGTATGGCATGTGGATGGCTTAATTGCCTCCATGACCATCTGGCTTGGGTATGGCCGAATGGTCCCCTTGATTGCAGGAGTCTCTGGTAAACCGGACCCAGGGAGGTTTCTTCCCCTGCGAGTCGGCTGGTGACTCTTGCTGAGTACCATCAGACCACTTGGCTTGGGTATGGCCGAATGACCCCCTTGATTGCAGGAGTCTCGGGTAAACCAAACCCAGAGAGGTTTCTTCCCCATGCAAGTTGGCTGGTGAGTCCCATTGAGAACCACCCATGAAGGGCACACACAGGGTGTCTTCCTCCCCCGTGGGGATTTTCCTGACCGCCCCGGATCGGCGTATTCGTAGCCTGGTTAGCCGGGACACTGAATTGTAAGGTTCAGAATTCTATTTTGGGAGGCATCGTGCATGACGCTACCTCGGAGCACCCGAGTTGTTGTTTTTCTCTTGAATTTTTATGGAGTATGTGCTAAGTCGCTTCCACTTTTTGTTAACTTTACTTTGTTTCAATTTCTATTTTTCACTGATGTCTGGCATGGGGACACCCGCGCCAGGATCCGCGGAGCCTCTGAGGTTGGAAATATTCCCTCGTGTAAGTCTCAAATGCTCTTCTAGCTCAGGGCTGGACTCGTTCCGTAGATGCTTTATTCCACCAGCTCGGGGCTGGACTCGTTCCGTCGATGCTTTGTTCCACCAGCTCGGGGCTGGACTCGTTCCGCCGATACTTTGTTCCACCAGCTCGGGGTCGAGTTACATCCCATCGAGTCCGTCTCATTGGTCTGGGGACGTAACATTCTCCCAGAGCCAAGTATTCTTCTCAGCTCGAGGTCAGGCTACATCCCACCGAGTCCGTCTCATTGGTCTGGGGACGTAACATTCCCCCAGAGCCAAATGTTCTTCTCAGCTCGGGGTCGAGCTACACCCAACCGAGTCCGTCTCATTGGTCTGGGACGTAACATTCCCCCAGAGCCAAGTGTTATTCTCAGCTCAGGGTCGGGCTACATCCCATCGAGTCTGTCTCATTGGTCTGGGGATGTAACATCCCCCCAGAGCCATGTGTTCTTCTCAGATCGGGGCCGGGTTACGTCCCACCGAATGCATTTGATTTCGGCTCGAGGATAGACAATCAACTTGTGGTCAGACCCTGATTGGTCGGGTGCTAGACTGCATTGAGATTTGCAGGAACAAGTTAGAAAATTTGAAGCCGAAATAAGCCAAGTATGGAAAGGAGAACAAAAATCATTCAAGATACGCAGTAAAAGAGAAGTTGAAAAGTGTTATTACAGAAATGAGTACGTTGTTTGAATTTACATAGGGCCCCATTCGGGGCACCCTCATTCATCAGCCCGTACAGGGGCAACTGCTTCTTCCTGGTCAAGTCCGGATGGCTGGATAGCTGATACAAGTTCGGCATGAGGCACCTCAGTTTCAGTTTGGGAGGCAAGAGGGGCATCGGTTTCGGCCTCGGGCACTTCAAGGGCAGAGACGGGAGCCTCAGGCTGGATCTCCTCAAAGGCTAGGGACGTGGGCACGGTTGAAATAGGCTCCGGGTCCTGGACTTCCTCCGAGGGGAGGGCAAGTAATTCCCGGGCCTCATCCACAGAAAGTTCTCCTTTACAGAAGTGGATGGCCACGTGGATTGGTTCCATGTTAACCTCGGGCATCAGAATTGGAACAATTTCGGAACAGTACCCGATTCCCTTGAGCTGAGCACTCTCTAGCTCGCCCTCAGCCTCCCTCTTTTCCAGGTCAGCTTCCATCTTTTCCAGTTCAGCCTCCCTCTTTTTCAGCATTTCCAGAGCTCGGTCTCTCTCGCCAGTCATCTTCCTCAGTTTAGACTCAGCGCTCGACACCTCCCACCTCAAGCATTTATTTTCCGATTGGGCAGCCTCAATATCCTTCTTTGCAGTCTTCGCATTCTCCCTGACCAGTGCAGAAGCCTTGCAGATGGACTCATTCAATGCAATGGCATCGGCCACCGCTTGCTCAAGAGTTTTTATTGTCACATCCTTTTTGGCCAGCTCGGCCTCCCGCTCAGTAACTTGGCTTTGGAGCCTCTACACCTGACCCCCCTCAGATAAAAGGCTCATAAGCAGGTCCTTATTTCGGGCCATCAAGTAATTGTCCTGCCAGAAAGAAAGAATGAAATCAGAAAGCAAGTATGGATGCAGTACGGGAGCAAAAAAGAAAATCTACCTCGGTAAAACAGATGGAGAAACGGGAAATCATTTCCTCCAGGGAGATTTCCTCATATTGCGGGATCTTCTCCAGGGGCACTACTTCAGCCAGCTGATTGATTGCCGGAACCACGTGAGAAGTGGCTTCTCGAACCTTCTCACCGAGGTCATCCACCCCCAGTGCCGCAACACCATTTCCGGAACTTGGGGAAGCCTCAGCAGCTTGCATCTCCCCTCTGACAATGGACCTTCTCCTCAGGGGCTGCTGCTGCTCCTCCTCCTCCTCATCCTCCTCAAGTTCGGCTGCTACGTCTCCAGACAGGCGACAACGCTTGCTCGAAGGCCTGGAGGACCCAGATGAAGGTCGGACAGTTGTGCTTGGTACCACCCTTATTGGAGAAGGTGTGGGCTGCACCACTGACCGAACAACCAATTTAGTTTTTCCCCTGGCATCTGCGGGAATCGGAGTGGTCAACCGTCTCCGAGAACTTCCAGCTTCACCCGGCCCGGGCTTAATCGCCAGATCTTTGATTCTGTCAATGACATTGGGCTGTTTCGACATTCCTGCCAAGTAAAAGGCAAAAAGCATGGTCGGTTCGGAATTCAGTTGATTTCAAGTTATTTATGGGTCAAGCAAACAAGGGGATCAGTTAGAAAGTCAGTAAGAACCCATCCAACCGCCTCATGACCTATAGAGGTGCACTCCGAATGAGGCCTGTCTCCAAGAAGGCCGAGTCATTGACTACCCTCTTCCAGTGGCTGGCATAACTTCGGGCCACCTTGATCCTAGAACGGACCTCAAGGGTAACCTTAGGAGGATCCCTCCAGCAGGCTGAGAAGGGTTAAAGAGTTAGCACTTTATCATGAAAGATGAGAAAAAGGAAGCCAAGGGCTCAGGTCCTAACCTCCCGCCCGGAAGATATCGGGGACTTCTGTCATTTCCGAGAACGTTGGCCAGGTTTGTCCCTAGTCGCCTGTAGCCCAAAACCATGGGTCTTTGAAGTTTTTGTTGGTTTGGGGAAGATCATTGATGATGGCGGGGACATAGGCATACGAGGAAAAGTAATACCAATCGTGGTGAGATCTTGGGCTGGCCTTCAGTTTTTAGAGCCTTTTCAACTCCTCAAAAGTCAGCTCTCCAAGGTCTGCCCAGTGCCAGATCCTATGCAAGCCGGCCAAAATTCTCTAGCTATTCAAGTTCAGTTGGCGGGGGCAATCTACATCCTGGCCAACATCCCCGCGAAGTATGGTTGAATGGGTAGCCGAAGACCGCACTCAAAGAAGGAAGGAAGAAGCGAGACCGAGCCCTCGTCGGGTTGGCTCGCACGATCACACGAGCTAGGGACCTCAAGAGATATGTCTATCGGGATTTCGTACTGCTGACGAAGCACACACAAAGCATCTCCGGTGATGGTGGAGGGCGGCTCAGAGTCTTTCCGGGGAACTCTGTGATGATAGGTATCATTTTCTATTTTAGAGAGGATATGGGTAGTATCCAAATCCTCTACGCTGGGTGCCCCCAAGCTCGAGGAAGATTCTTCAGCGCGATGAGGTTGAGGTTTTATGGGCTTGGCAGAAGAGGATTCAACGTCAGACATTCCTGACAGTCGCCATGAATAAGAAGGTCAGTCAGCGGTCAATTTAAGGCACAACGGGTTCGAGAGCCATTCTGACTACCGGGAACCTAGGCCTACAGTCTCTAAGATGTCATAGCAATAGCCACAAACAATAAATCTCTCCTAAAACACATACAACCAAACACAACACTCAGAAAGCCCGAGATACATGCCTCCTACTCCACTACCCATCCCTCAACCGAAAAACACACAAATACCATACACTCAGCACCAAAACGCGAAACATGTTTCGCAACACATAACGAGAAGATGAGTTTGCAAGAAGAAAATGAAGAACAAGCAGCAGCAAGTGAACAAACATCTGCAACCAACAAACAACGATGTTTGAATACATCAAGTAAAGAAAGATGGGCCAAGCAGAAACTTACTTGATTTGAGAATAAGAGTCGGTGTTTGGTCTGGTCGGTTGGAAGGTTGCTGGTCTCAGGTACGAGAGGAGTTTTTTGTAGTTTGAAATTGTGATTTTCGTAAAAAAATAGAAAGAAGCTTTGCTTTGCATCTTTATAATCAGCACAGTGTGTTTTTGGCCGTCGGATCGGGAGAGTCTTCGGATGTGTGCCGCGTGTCATCTCAGGCTCCGTCTCAACAGTTTGGGATGAACGGTTGAGATTGAAAGACCTTTGGCTGCCTCGAGAACGGTCGATTGATTTAAGTTTTTTGGCGGGAAGACCATGAGTTTTTGACAAGTCGCACGCTCGGGTTAAACCCTAAAGATAATTTGATGGGCATTTAAGAAGATGTGATGGCTTGCGGTTCTCGAGGGACAGCAACCAGAAGGGTAAATGAGGGATTTGACTCCAATTGGGAAGTCGTTTGTAAAAGCATCTGTATTTTTCTGACCGATCACTTAGAGATGACCGAAGAGATATTGGCCCAAGTCCGAGGACGTTCCCTATTTTTTGTTTCTGAGTCTGGCCACCCGATAGATGATCGGCACACTTCAGATTTTTGTAGTTCCCGGCACCAACTCATACACTCGTTGGAACCGAAAACTATGGGACATATGTTGATGGGGATTTATGCGCTAAGTTTTCTGAACAGTTCGGTAAAGGCAGAAAAGGAAAGTTCTTCTCATCTGGGGGACCAGGGGTCAGGGGATGTATGTCATTTCTTCGGCCCGGCATGGAGCTCGAGTCCAGTTTCTTGGGTATGACCGACCAGTAGATGCAACATGATACAGTTTCAGAGACCGACAACATCGGAACCGAGGCCGACCACATTAGACTAGAAGCTCGATTTAGTTCTGTCCTACCTCATGGAATAAGTCAGTGAGTTCGGATACTTCGGGTCAGGGGATAACAGTTTGGAAGCTCGGTAGGTTACTTAACCGACCTCTTGAAGACCGACAGAAAATCAGAATGGTTGGTTTTTCCTTCGACACGTGTCATTTTCCGAAGGCACCTTACAGACTGGCATCATTATTGTTGCGTGTGGCAGTGAAGAAGACAAGTTGATATGACAGGCCGTCAGACGGCAGACTTGCTTTCGGCGACGACAGGCCTAGGGCAGAGAATCCGTCAATCAGTCAAGAGTTCACGTGGGAAACGTCATGAAAGTGTGGAACAATGTTATAATTCCTGAGTATATAAAGGAAAGTTAGATTCACTGGTAAGGGAAAGCAAAAACTTGTAAACTAAAAGAAAATGACCACTACTTGTAAACCACCATAAGCAAAACAGCTCAGTTTTCATTAGGTCATCCCTGAAAACAGGTCGATCGAGCTGGTTTTGGTAATAAAAGTGACATCCCATTTTGTGCCCGTGAACATAGGTTGGACTTGCTCCGCCGAACCACGTTAAAACTCTCTTGTCAACCTTTGTGTTTTTCTCGCCTTTTACTGCATTTGCCTTTGATCTCCCCATAATCAAACAAATTCACAGTTGAATGATGATTATCCCGGGAGCATTATCCCGATATGGCCCCCGATACGAAAATCACCTGTCAACACAACCAAATATCTAAAATCAATTCTCCTTCTTTTAGGGAATATTTCGGAGATATTGGATGATACGTAAATGAGCTCCCTGACTACTAGATATCTTTTGTATTATATGTTTTATTTTCTGAATTTTTGTAGTTTTCTTTCTTTCTTTCTTTTTTGTTGTATTTACTTAAGTTTAATTATTTTCAAATTAATAAAATTAGTTTTTAAATAATGTACATTTATCTTATTATTTATTTTCACTATTTCTTAAAAATTATGATTAAATTGAAAAAAAAAAAGGATTATTTAATAACATAGGGATATAAATGGAATGAAATTATCAGAATATAATTACAAAAAGATATAATTGAGGCATATATAATTATTTAGGTGTCAAATTATAAATAATATATATATATATATATAATGTCACACCAAACATTTGCTTTGAAGCCCAACCCTGCTTCAAGCTGTGTACAGTGTATCTAAAAAGCTTGATCAAGTGTCAAATGTCTTCATTGCCCCTGATCTAGTATATTCTTCTTAGATGCCTTTATGCCGTGTTTGGCGCTTTATCAGCATTTTTTTTATCGACCTTTTTGACTCTCCAAATATAATCTCCCATGTAATGTCTTTTCTATAACAGAATACAGAACATTCAATTTCCCTTCCAGCCAAAATGTAAACCTCATCTCAAATTTACACGTGGCGATAATTTTTTTTTTTTTTTGGGGAAACATTCAAAATCCTGCCACTAAATCATCCGACCCGGATTTAAGCAGAGCATGTAAAATCTCATATCGTCCTAAATTCTTATAAGAAATACATCCAATGAACTCGAACTCAAAACCTAACAACCAAATTTTAAGCTTTTTGCTATCAAACCACACCCCTTGAAGACGACAATTTCATTTTTTTTTGAAATCGTTGGAAACCACACTGTCAAACCACTCATTTCCGGCTTAAGCGGAGCAGGTAAAATCTCCGATTGTCTCATACTCTTACAAAATATGCACTCCCTGAATTCGAACACAGGACCTCAAGGTGAGATCATGAACCCTACACCATCAAGTCACGCCCATTGGGGACGGCAACTTCATTTATTAACGCGGAATACATGAAAATTAAATGAGACAAAATTATCAACATTTTTCTAAGTATTTGTATTAGTCCTTATAGTTTTCATTTTCATTTTTTGTTTTTCACCGTTATTTTTTCTCTTGGTGTTTTAAAATCTGGACCGGTTCATCAATCCGGGATGGCGAGAGGATCAAAGGTTAGACGTCAGACCGGGAGGGTCAACCCGTGGTTACTAATTAGCTATATATTTTTTATTATTTTTAAAAAAATATAAAAAAAAAATCTACTTTGTTTCAATCGGTCCAATCGATTCAATCGAATATCGGTTCAATCAGTCCAACCGATCGGTTCACTCAGGATTTCACATCATTGATTTCTTTTGTTTGTCATTTTACTTTGTCTTGACAAATTCTTTGTTTCTACCACACCTTAAAACCAAGGATGGACCCATGATATAATCATATCCTACGTTAAATTAAAATTTTAGTATTTATATATTTAAAGTTATCATAAAATTTTACAAGTAAAAAAATACACATAATAAGAAGAAGTACATTATTAGTCTTATACAAAAAGACGAGAATAGCAAAATAAAATTACAATATTAAAAAAATAAGAGACTAGAAATAAATATGTAATTTAAATATCAAAATTTTCGTGATTTCAAATAATAGAACTTTTAAAAAAATTGTTAAGAGATTATCTATTTTCTCTTATATCAAATACTTTTTTTTATTATTTTACATACAGATATGGTATTTTCTTAAATATATATATAATAAATTTATCTAGACATTGGATAGACTAGGGATATTATGAGTCAAACATAAAATTATTTATGACACGTTAAAAAATAGGAATTTGATTTATTTTCGAAAATAAAAATAAAAAAGGCAAAATAAGTTTTTGCTTTTTTAGTTAGTCCGGGTGTACCATGTCCCAGACCTTGAGCCACAATGTTTGGATTTTGCCAAAATGACCATATTCTCTGAAGTATATTTCAGAGAATCCAAATTCTCCGAAATCTACCCCGAAATTTTTTTAATTTAAAATTTTGGATATTAAGTGACTAATGGATCACTTGGAGGATGAGAAGTGTGAGATGGGTAATGGGCCAACACGAGATGGGCCAACGCGGGATGGGCCAACACGGGATGGGCCAGCGCGAGATCATATCAAGCAATGAAAATACATGTGCGAATACAACAAGGAAGTTGCGGAATACTCACAATGATCGGTTGAGCGATGCGGTGAAGAACAAAACTTTTTAAGCCCTTTGAACCCTCCTATAGTGCTCGGCAGTTCACTGTTTTTTCTTCCTCATTTTCGGCTTTGGTCCTCCATGCAAACTCCAAGCTTTGTGATGAAATTCCACGCTCACAAGTGGGTTTCCTATCACCTTCGCAAGACTCAAATGGTGTGCTAGCACTTGGGAATTTTTGCCACAAAAATTCCTTAATTTCTCCTTGATTTTCACGGAAAAACAGTGAAGAGAAGAAGATGCAGCCCCTTTGGGCGTGAGAGAGTGGAGAAGGAAAGAGAGAGAGAGAGTTGTTTTGTGTTGGTTGCCAAAAAGTGTATCTAATACACCTAATCAATTTCAAAAATTCATTTTTCATTTACCTTTTCCAAAAAGTCAAACCATAAATGCTTTGCCAACCACTTCCATCAACTATTCACATCACTCAATCAATCAAGTGACAAGTTGTCACATCACTCAAAGTGACTAATGATTTGACGCTTGATGTGACTAGCGATTTGACGCTTGATGTGACTTGCGTGCCGCACTCGAATTCGAAATGCGAATGCGCTCGCAAACACTCCCGGGCTTGGGTTCGCTAATTCCAAATTAACGAATTTTTCGTTGCGACGCAATTAAATGATTATGCCTAGCGAAATCACTATTCACGTCGCTAACGAATTAATTCTAAATTAACTCGTTCGCCCGAATTAAAATCTAATTTCAATTCCGCGTCGAAATCCAATTCCGCGTCGAAATCCAATTTCGTATAATATATCGAATATATTATTTTATCGATTAATTCCAAATTAATCGTTATCTCTCTTTAATTAATATTTTATCCCAGATAAAATATCTTCGCAATTAATCCCAGATTAATTTTCTCTTTCATTTAATTAATCCCAGATTAATAAAGTGCGAGTCATACGTCATCGGTGAATCTTCGGGAAGCGACCCATAAGATCCCCGGATATGTTGGCAGTAAATCCGGTTGTCGGACTATCCGAATACGTAAGTACCTAGTACTACGTTTGTACCGATTTACAAGACAAGGTTGGCTTCTATCAAAACGCCATGTCTACCCAATTCTCCAGAAATATCCTTACATGAATATGTGATCTATATCAGGTGTAGTATACGTAGTATTGTGTATTTCGATCCAGTATCGGATGTCACGTGCAAGGCCTGAGGCTGGAAATGTGTCTGTCCGTACGAAAAACATATCGGATCTCTGGTAACTAGTCTCTATAATCGGATAAACATGACCTAGTCATAATATCCCGATAGCTGCAGCATATAAGAGAACGAGTTCCGTATCCTACGTGACCATCATCTCCACTATGACTGGAGTGACACTTCTGTCTTGACATCACACCCAACACACTACGATTCTCAATATACCCAGCAGAGGCGTACACAGAACCTGTTAAAGCCCTGGACGACCTAAAACCAAAGTATATTCATTATCGCAAGTATTAGCGGTGCAAGTCTCAGGTTAAGACCAAATACACCTACCCTGATTTCGGACTTCCATAGACACATAGAAATACTACCAATGGAATTCTGAGGGGTCTATCCAGAGCGAAGCTGTTTCCCGTACCATCGGTAAAACACAACCTCCTACTACACTTGCATGAGTATCTTATACCCAAATATATGAGAATTATGTCATTATGCCCTCACAACGTGCACAAGTGTAATACTAGTCTTTTACGCATTATCGATGTCCAATCTCGATAATACTCTGACTAGGGATATTTAATGATTAAACCTTCGTGGATTGATACTGTCTCATATCATCTCAATCCAGGAACTAATCATATGGACCTTTCATCATTTATACATCTTGGTGATCTAATCACAAATGATAAAAGAGCAATTCCCTTTGTCACATAGTTAATTTGTACAACAACACCATGATCTGTACAAATAGTGACGCTATGAGTCATAACTGTCCAACAATCTCCCACTTGGCCTATAGCCAGTCACTCGAGTGTCATACTCCCGAACTATGTACGGTTCGCTCAAACTGCTGAGAAAAGACTTTCGTCAGCGGATTTGCATGATTATCATCTGATGCGATTTATTCGACCATCACATCGCCACGATGTTTGATCCGAACGAATCAAATGAATAGTCGAAGTATCTATCTGGATCGTTGATGAGACCATTAATTCTTTAGCCTGTGCTGTAGCATAGCTCAGCTGCTAACATAACTATATCTAATCTAATTAGATTTGTTATCGACCCAAATGACTTCTATTGCTGCCTCAGCTGCAGCAATAATCCACTTTATTGTTTATTCGGTAACAGTATCTTGCTTGGAAGATTTCCAGTTCACTGTTCCGTTATTCAAACTGTACAGTACCGTTTTTACGACTTGTAGTCGTTTTATCGGTTAGGAAACTTGCAACAGTGATCTCAGTCACTTCAAGTTCTCTTTCTCCATAGTTTAAGACATCATCCTTAGTTCATCTAAGATACTCAAGGATGTTCTTAACATCAATCCAGTGACTATCACTTGGATTGGGCTGTTTGTGACTCCATATGCTCAAAGCGTATGAGACACCAGGTCGCGTATATTTATTTCAATGTACGAGTTCTCGGAGAGTTGTCAACAACTTTAAATCTATCCCAGCAGATCTTTATTCCTAGAATAAAAGTTGTTTCTCCCAAGAATTCTACGGAGAATTTTTCTTATAAAAGCCAAGCTTTCACCGATTGTTTTTATGGGAATATCATTTCCAAGAAATGATATATTATCATTATTTATAGGACAACCAATTTCAGTGCGCTCCCACTAACCTCCTTATATACACAAGAATCATTTCGTTTTGAATTAAATCATACACCATTATGACTACACCAAAACGATAATTCCAAGAACTCAATGCTTGCTTCAATCCATTCATGGATCGAATAACCTGCAAACCCTGTTTGCTAGTTTTTGTACGACAAAACCGTCAGGATGTTGTAAACATCCTCCAAAAGGTTTCCTTTTCAGGAAAGCGATTTTCGTTCAGCTGTCATATTTCATAAATGAAACATGCAGCATCAGCAAGCATTATCCAAATGGATTCACCGTGGCAACAGGTAAAAGGTTTCGTTGTAATCGACACAATGTTGATAACGATGCTTTTTCGCTACAAGCCTAGCTTAGTACGTTGGTATGTTGCCTTCCATGTATGTTTTCCTTGAAGACTTATATAGTACCAGTAGGCACAATGCCTTGTGGTACATCAACTAGTATCCAAACTTAGTTGGTATACATGGAATCCATTTCGGACTTTATGGAACTTTGCCATAATAGGGAGTCGATACCTTGTATCACTTCCATATACGTAGTCAGTTCGTATTCCTCAATAAGATTGACATCTTTATGAGGTGAGATCAGAAACCCATACCCCATGTTGTTTCCTGACTCTCTCCGATTTACGTGGTTCTTGTGTATTCGAAGATTATTGGCATAGTTTCATCCTTGATGAACTATTTGTGTTCCATTAAGATTCGATGTCTAGAATAGTATTACTTCTATTTTCATCGAGTTTTAATTTCCTCCCACTTACCACTGCATATCGGTATTCCTCTTAGGAAAACCGCATGGCGAGCAACAATTATATTGTTCTCTTGTGAGTTGTATAAGTACTATACTTTGGTTTCCCTAGGATAACCATTATTAGGCACTTATCCATTTTGGGTTCTAGTTTGGTATCATCCAAACATACACCTAGCATACCCAAATCATCAGGAATGAGAAAACCCAGTTTCTTTCCTGTTCATATCTAATATGAAATCTGTCTAACAGACTTTATGGAACCTTATTCAAAATAAGTTCTGCACTGTTTATGCTAATCCATTAAAGGAAATGGTAGCTCAGAGCGACTCATGATTAACCTTATCATGTCCAACAAAACTCGGTTTCTCCGTTCGGACACACTGTCAGATTGACGTGTTCCGGGAGGAGTCCTCATTGAAAGAATACTATACTATTTCAAGTATATAAGAAACTTATTGCTTAAGTATTTTCATCATGGTCTAACCGTGATGTTTTAATACTTTAGCTGATTGTTTGTCTATTTCGTGTCTAAACTTTAAAAGTTTTTGATTTGTGTTTCAGAAGAAACATATAACCATAACGCGATGCCACATCCGTAAAGGTCACGAAATATTCATATCCACTTCTAGCCTAGCTAGATATGGGCCCACTTGCTTCACTATGAACTAGGGCTAACAGATCGGTGGCATTAGCACTTTTACCAAGTAAATGTGTTATAGGCATTTTGCCTAATAAACTAGATTCGTAGACTTTATTTGAATAAAATCAAATTTGTCCTAGTACCCACTCTTCGAAAGTGTGGATATACGAGTCTTGTTTTATTGTGTCCCAGTCAACAATGCCACAACTAAGTCTCAACTGATTTACTCAGTTTGAGCTATTTGTTTGTCATGTTATATGTTTGAGATTAATTTATATTCAAAATATAAATACTATTTATTCACATCTAATGTGGTTATCTCAATATCAGCTTTATATAATAAAACATTTTAGTGTTCTAGAATATAAAGGTATACCCGCAACGGGTTAAACCCTGATATAGAGATAATGTATCTAGTCAAACTAGTTACATTGTAACAGTTTCATAATTTAAGTACACACCCGAAGGGTAGTTCCTAAACTTAGGTTTCTACGGTTAAACCAGCGAATTTCATCCCGTTTTCGATCCGCAAATTAATCTCAACTGAAGTCAGTATCATGCTCATAGCAGATTCTGCACACCAGTATAAATTTATGTACCACACTAAGTATCTAAAATCCAATTTTAATACTAGTAGTGAACATATTTATGACAAACATATTTGAAGTCGGAGCCTTGCTCGCCTTCAATTCCTTCATGTCTGCTTTGTTCAAATGGCAGTCACGCTTCCGCGATCCCGTTTGCCACAATTTAGACAGACATTTTGGGATATG
Organism: Zanthoxylum bungeanum; assembly: GCA_019454045.1. NCBI lineage: Eukaryota > Viridiplantae > Streptophyta > Magnoliopsida > Sapindales > Rutaceae > Zanthoxylum > Zanthoxylum bungeanum. The sequence goes on from SKCR01042361.1 coordinate 16,476, forward strand.
TCCTTTATCTTCCCAGAAGATTATAATGATTTTGCCTTTGCCCTTTTCCACACTCAGAAGCCTTTGGCCTAGCCTTGGCTGTGAGTTCCATTTTTATTGGCATGTGTCCGTGACAAAACAAGTTCAATTGAGTTGTAATCTTTCATGAAGATCTTTGTGCAATTGGACTGGTTTCTGGCTGATGTGCATCAGACATGCATTCATGGTGCGTTCGTTGCAGTGTTCGAACGTGTTGCGTTAGTGGCACGTTCTTTATTGGGTTCGAACGGGATCATTCCAGAGAGCAAACGTTCGAGTCACGTTCTTGGTGGGTTCGAACGAGATCATTCCAGAGAGCATACGTTCGTTGTACGTTCGATGGCCGTTCGAACGAGTCTTTCCAGTGGGCATGCGTTCGTGGAGCGTTCTAGTAAGCGTTCGAACGCCAGTCGCATCTGGACGCGTTTTTGGCCTGCAAAACCTTAGTTTTTCACCCTACCTATAAATATAACACTTAGCCGCCATTCTCATTAGTTGAAACACATTCCTTTTTAGCCAAAACCTCTCAAAGCTTTCAACTCTCTTTGATTTCATCTTGAAGACTCTTTGAATCTCATGTCTTATTTGTTAATGGTGAAATCCATTCTTTGTTAAACCTTCAACACAACTTAAACCAAATTCCCTAATCCTTTAGAGTTCTTTAGGAGGAAGTTTGGTAGTCGGAGTTCCGGCGTCATTGGTGCTATAATCTACTCAGAGACTTCAGAGGTTCTGAAGAAAACCGTGGGTCACGGGCTTGAGGAGTTGCCTTAGTTCTTGCAGTATTGAGGTACTTGAGTCGGTGGAGTTGCCACCATAGGTCTTGACCATCGCTGTAAGTTTTTCTCTATATAGTGATTCGAGTGGTAGCCTATACCCGGAGTGGTTTTTACTCGGAAGAGTTTTCCACTTTGTCACCAAAATTATTGTGTTGAATTTTGGGTAGTTTGATTTATTTTGCTGCTTTAATTCCTGCAATTGTTTTAATATTTTGCAGCATAATTTTATTTAATTGTTATTGTGGTTGCCTGTTAATTTATCCATAGTAGCAGTAACAGGACTTGTCCTGCTTATTGTTTATAATTCCGAATAGGGTCAGAACCTAGGATAACCCCGAATTTTCAATTGGTATCAGAGCCTGAACTCGATCCTTGACCCATTAGCTATGGAACGTAGTCAACCCTTGAATTGTCCGCCATTTTTTGGTGGCACAGAATATTTATATTGGAAGGTTCGCATGAAAGCGTTCCTTAATTCCTTAGATGAGAGGGTCTGGATGACTGTTGAACACGGGTGGAAACCTCCCGTTGTTGTTGTTGATAGGGTCTTTTCCCCTAAAGATAAATTGACCTTGACCAATGACAAATTTGATGCTAGCAATAGAAACAGCAAGGTTGTTAATGCCATACATGGTGCTGTGTGTTCTGCTGAGTTTAGGAGAATCTCAATGTGTGAGATAGCCAAGGATGCTTGGGACATCCTGCAGACTGTGCATGAGGGCACATTGTCTGTTAAAAATAATAGACTCCAGGATTTAGCTACTAGGTTTGAGGTCGCCAGAATGAAAGAAGATGAGACCTTTGATGAGTTTTATGCTGAGATTAACGATATTGTTAACTCTAGTTTTAACCTAGGTGAGACTATTCCTACCAGTAGGATAGTTAGGAAAATCCTGAGATCCCTACCTGATAAGTTCCTACCCAAAATCACCGCCATCGAGGAAAGCAATGACCTCGATCAGCTTAATTTAGATGAACTCGTAGGAAAACTGCAGGTTTATGAGAAAAAGCTTCCTGGTTATAGAGAGCCAAAAACATTTGCGATGAAAATCGCTAAGGAAGTTGTGCATGATTCGTCTGGTGATGATGATACCATCACGGATCGTGATTTGGCCTTGTTTGCAAAGAAGTTTAAGAAATTTCTTAAACTTAAGAAGAGTGGCCATAGCAGTAACAGAGATAGGGAGGTTATGCCTAGAGAAAGGAGGCATAGCAGGAAAGAGTGTAAAGAGGATATGGGTAGTAGATCTCGTGATGTCCAATGCCATGAGTGTGAAGGATATGGGCACATTAGACGTGAGTGTCCTATATATCTGAAGCCTAAAGGTAAGAAAGTCATGGCAGCCTCTCCCAGTGATTCAGAAGGTGGCTATACCTCTGATGAGTCTCCTAAAGAAAAGAACAATTATATTGTTTTTACTGCTAGTGTGACTGATGAGAGAGAGATTGTTGTTAATGATGCTGATTCAAAAGTCTCTCTTGATGAGTCTGTAGATGAGGAAAGTCTTCAGGCAGCTTATGCTGAACTGTTTAATGAGAGTTTAGCTATTAAGAAGACTAATATAGAGGTCAATAAAAGGCTGAAAATTGTAGAGCTAGAAAAGAATGAAGCTCAAGCTAAATTTGAGCAAAGCCTTTTGATGTTGATGACCTAGATGAGAGGAATAGAGGCCTAGTTAATAGAGTCCAAATATTAGAGACCGAACTTGAAGATGCTAGAACTCAATTGTCCGCATTTTCTAGTGGTAATAAAAAGGTGGACCGTATGTTAGGTATTATTTCTGAGCCTAACTTTAATAAGGCTTCTTCTTCCAAAGTTGTGCCTGTAGCAGCTAAACGTGACTTAGGTAAGAAATCTGTTGTGTGTAGTCATGTTTCTCCTCATGTTGTTCCTCGTCCTGTTTCCCAACCTCAATCTAGAGGTGTTGTGGGTAAACCTCGCTCTCATCCGAGGTTTGTGCCTGTGTGCCATCATTGTGGCAAGGCGGGACACATTAGGCCTAAGTGCTTCATGCTTCACAAGCAAAAGAAGAGGCCTAAGAAGGTGTCACCTAGATTTGACTCTTCAAATCTAGCTTCTCAAGTTTCTGCACTAACTAAACAGAAAAAATTTCTTAGTGAGAAACTTAATTTGTTGACTAGGACTTCTCAAGTGGATGAGGTTCCTAGAAAGGTTTGGGTGAAGAAGCAAGATGAATTCCCATCTTCTTCTGTGTGTCCCGATGGACATAATGAGAGTGCACTTCGGTGTAACTCTGCTTAAAAAATGCATTTTAATTTTCCCATTGCATGTGTGTGTGCGTGTGTTTTATGTTTTTGCACGTTTATTTTGTTTTCACAGCATATGGGTGTGTGTGTGTGTGTCTTATTTTTGTTATATGTCCCTTGGTATATAGGATGAAAACCCGGACATAAATTTCATAGCCGATTCTGAATGGACGGTAGTATGATCTGCACTCGGGATACAACTCCACGTACCATTGGATGTTTTACAAGCCTGTTTGTGTCTTTATTTTTATTTGTTAAAATCTGAAAAATTCAAAAAAAAATAGAAAATGAAAAAGACAAAAAAAAAATTTACGGCTTGTTAGAGCATGAAAAACCTATGCATGTGATCCTGGTATGTAGGATATATGATTATGCATGTATGATATGCTTTTATTTTTCTTGATGCTCTATATACATGAGTGTGTGTGATAAAAACCTTAGGTATATCTTGTGCTTGCACCTCACATACACGTTTTTATTTTGTCAAGGCTTGGTCGTATGTATGAGTTTTTGGACTAGCAATCTAATTTCTATCATATCTTGTTTGCTCAATAGTGTGACCTTTGACTAGATGACCTTACTATCCCCTTGTAAAAGCAAAAAGAATCAAACAAAAAAAAATGAGACTCAAGTGCAAAAGAGCCAAAATGGCCAAATTCAAAAGATAAGGGCGAAAACCCTTCACTCGAAAGAGTTGTTAAATATGAGTTCATGATATTTCTGGGGTAAATAATATAGCATGCAACCAATGTTGATTATTTTCAGGTCCTAGTGGTGCTGGGTTTGAACACCTATTTTGTGGACTTGGTTTGTTTAGAGATGGATTTCTTGGTTGTGTCCAGCTCATAAAATAAGGTCTTAAGCCTTGATTCGTTATGCACTTTATTTTTCACGCAAGTGCTTTATATGCTTTGGTGTTTTTGTCATATGCATAAGTGTTGTATTTAGCAGCTCTTAAAATGATGCATATTGTTTCATGTCATAAACAGCTGAATACTGACTGGATATCATTGTATCAGCTTGAAATGCTGTTTCAGTCAGTTTTTGACAGGATTTTTATTTCTCTCAGTATGTGCCTGTGTGTGCTTCATGTTATTGCATACCAATTTGTTCTTTCATGTGCACCTTTCTGAGTTTTGGTTTACTTCCCGTGTGTTTTTTTACTAACTGTATGTGCCTGTTAGTGAGTGGGAGTAATCCTGTCTGTTTATGCTCTTGCATGTGTTGTCTCATGTTCTCCTGTTATTTTTCTTGTTTCTTTTGCCCTTTGTCATTTCGTGACAAAAGGGGGAGAGTAATATATTAGGGGGGAGGGATTTTCTACTTGTACATGCATGAGATTTTTACCTGTTTATTTTATACTTGATAATCTCAATGCTTTTCACGGTATATTGTTGATTGTGGATGTTTCAGGTAAGCAGATATGTTACTGCGGTGGCATTATTTTCAAGACTACTTGTTAGGTGTTAGATCGAGTCCATTTGTAATAAGTCACTGTTTTGATGGTTAACAATTGACTATTTGCTTTTTGGGTCTATTACCGTAGTCTTTGTATTAGGTAGTGTTTTGTCACGGAATGCCAAAGAGGGAGATTGTGAGTTCCATTTTTATTAGCATGTGTCCGTGACAAAACAAGTTCAATTGATTTGTAATCTTTCATGAAGATCTTTGTGCAATTGGACTGGTTTCTGGCTGCTGTGCATCAGACATGCGTTCGTGGTGCATTCGTTGGAGTGTCCGAACGTGTTGTGTTAGTGGCACGTTCTTTATTTGGTTCGAACGGGATCATTCCAGAGAGCAAACGTTCGAGTCACGTTCTTGGTGGGTTCGAACGAGATCATTCCAGAGAGCATCTGTTCATTGTGCGTTCGATGGCCTTTCGAACGAGTCTTTCCAGTGGGCACGCGTTTGTGGAGCGTTCTAGTAAGCGTTCGAACGCCAGTCGCATCTGGACGCGTTTTTGGCCTGCAAAACCCTAGTTTTTCACCCTACCTATAAATATAACACTTAGCCGCCATTCTCATTAGTTGAAACACATTCCTTTTTAGCCAAAACCTCTCAAAGCTTTCAACTCTCTTTGATTTCACCTTGAAGACTCTTTGAATCTCATGTCTTCTTTGTTAATGGTGAAATCCATTCTTTGTTAAACCTTCAACACAACTTAACCCAAATTCCCTAATCTTTTAGATTTCTTTAGGAGGAAGTTTGGTAGTCGGAGTTCCGGCGTCATTGGTGATATAATCTACTCAGAGACTTCAGAGGTTCTGAAGAAACCTGTGGGTCGCGGGCTTGAGGAGTTGCCTTGAGTTCTTGCAGTATTGAGGTACTTAAGTCGGTGGAGTTGCCACCATAGGTCTTGACCATCGCTATAAGTTTTTCTCTATATAGTGGATTCGGGTGGTAGCTGATGAGCGGAAAATATATCAATATTACCGCCCCTTTTACTTAATATTTTGTTTAGTTTCTCGGGTTTGATGAACGTTTTGATGTGTTTTAGTTATTTTGCAGATAAAATAATATCGGGTCTTAATGAAATCATTTAGGACGAAATGTGGATCAAATAAGGGCAATTATTGGACTTGATATATTAATTTTGAAGATTGGAAATTTGAAAGGGCGTTTTGACGAAGTGCAGTTTTGGAAATTCCAGTTTTGTGCATCTGTCGTATTTTGGGCATAACTTTTTACTCAGATATCGGATTGAGCTGATTCAAGTTCCAGATTAAAGCAGACTCAACGATCTACAACTTTGAAAGAGAAAATATTTTCGAATTCTGAGGATTTCATGACCGAAATTGATGAACCATCCAGAAGTGTGTGGAGTGTAATTATTAAAAGTCATTATCAATCATTTTCAAAGCAAAATATTAATTAATTAATAATTAATAAAAATTATCAAATCAACACCAAACAAGATAAGCAATTAGTGGAGCAATTATGGATTTGGTGGAGTAATTAGTGGAGAAATAATAATGGATTTGGTGGAGAATTTGATGGATGATTTGATGTTGGCAAAATTTTGCCTATAAATACCAAGCCATTTCATTTGTAAAATTCATACTTTCTTCCTTGAAATTCTTAATGAATAAATAAGAAGATTGTATCTAGTTTGTTTATTTTTAGTTTTCAGTAATTAATTTTCAGTTTCGCACTTTCTTTTATTTACTTTTCAGTTTTTACTTTTCGCAATTTACTTTTACTCACAATACTTTTCTTTCTTTAATTTTTCAGTTTTTACTTTTCAGTAATGAAGAGGTAATTTCCCAAGCTAGGGTGAAAGGTAATTCTTTTACTATTACTATTTAGATTAATCTCCCTTAAAAATAATATATTCACTATTTAAAATACTGATTAATAAAGGATACCGCTATATTGGTCGGTTGGCAATTCAATTTAATCTGGTTTAAACCTGACTAATCAAGGATACCGCCAGATTGGTCGGTTGGTAAATTTATTTTGGTACCGCCTTTATGGCTGGATTATGGACACAATATTACCGCCTATATGGCTGGTTGGACTTAATTTGACTTAATCAGGATACCGCCAGATTGGTCGGTTGGTAAAATAATATCACAAGTTTATATATTATTTTATGGGAGATATCTAAATTAGTAGTAGTAAAAGTAATTCCTTTTACCTTAGCTTTTTATTTTATTGTAATTTACTTTTCAGCTTTTACTTTACCGCAATTACTTTCAAGCATTTTCATTTTATGTCTTTTACTTTTAAGTTTTTATTAGCCCTAGTTATGTGTGGTAACTAAATTAGTTATCTGGGGTTGTGATGAAATCCAATATCACCGTTTTATAAGGGTTAGATTATAGCTTGGGTAATATAAAGATTTATTTATTGTGTCTTAAACTTAATGCTTTTTCATTAACTGGCCATTAATAAAATTGATCTGGTAAATCTAAAATGAACTAGACATAGGGATTTTAGGTTTCAGCCTTAGACTCAATAGCCCACGATCTTCCTTGAGGATAGATAACCCTTTAATAGATTTCCTTACAGGATAGGAATATACCTTGGGGCGGGGGTAGCCATAATTGGAACTTAAACTTAATGAATCCAGATAATTTGGTTGACATAGACATATGGTTCAATTGGGTTAAACTGGGTATTTGTGTCTGACCATCGACAGAGGCTTACACATAATTTAGTGTTCCAGGTTAATAAATCAATATATTACCCAACTTTAAGATAACCACTTCATCTTTAAAATGATATTGGAAGAAATCACAACCCTAGATAGTTTTTAATATTGAATTTTCTTAAAACCTATTTTCGACAATTTTATTTACTTGCTTTTAAATTTAGAATCGTCACCATTTCAAATCAATCAATCAACTTGTTAGATATTAGTAATCATTTGACCTCATAAAATTAATAGTTTAGATATTAAGTCCTCGTGGGATCGATATTTTTATACTACTTGAACGATACGTGCGCTTGCGTTATACGTGTGTGTTTACGCCGGTCAGTAGCCTATACCCGGAGTGGTTTTTTACTCGGAAGAGTTTTCCACTTTTTTCACCAAAATTATTGTGTTGAATTTTGTATGGTTTGATTTATTTTGCTGCTTTAATTCCTGCTATTGTTTTAATATTTTGTAGCATAACTTTATTTAATGTTATTGTGGTTGCCTGTTAATTTATCCATAGTAGCAGTAACAGGACTTGTCCTCCTTATTGTTTATAATTCCGCATAGGGTCAGAACCTAGGATAACCCCGAATTTTCATTGGCCTTCCAGAATGTCGAAGTAAGGTGCGCGCCTTGCGCTACTTGCCTTATTGCAAACTTTGGCATTGTCTCTTTGAGAATAGCCATTAACTCTCCAAGAGTTATGTATAGCAATTTTAGTACTTCTAAAATCTAAGTATAGATTTATGAAGATCCTTCAATTTCATTATCATACTTTAAGGATCTAATCCTTAGTTCTGATTAAGAAATTAAGGAGTCTAATTGGCAAATTTAATGGATTAAGCATTAAAGTTATCATCACATGAATATTCCAAATATCATGTTCTACTATTTGCTTAACTCCGGGCTTGGGCCTAATATGTTATTTTATCAAATAAAGTAACTTATTAGTTTCCAGGACCATCCTGAAAATTTATTCCCAATTTGAAAATTAAATTCGTTTAAATACATTTTCACCCAGGATTATGTTTTAAACACTAATCTTTCAATTATCTTGATTCTAATAGTCCAACTATTTAATCAACGATTTTATATATTATTCATTATAATGATTATTATAGTCCAACTATATAATCAACTATAATTTAATAGGTTAAATTCAATTATATTGATTACTATAATCCAATTATAAAATCAACTATTAATTGAAATAGTTTGAATACAGTCTAACTGTTTAATTAAAACAACATTAAATATTAGTCCAACTAATAATTAATTAATTTTGACGAATAATTTGATATGAGCGCATATGACAAGTTACTAAACGAATATTGCAAATTCAATACTTGCCTCCCACTATTTTTCGGTGAGCCTCTAACCCTCTGTCGAGTACTCGGGAAACCGTATTTCCTAGTGGGCTAGGATCCCGTTAAATATCACACAATCTTGACTTTGGCCAACAAATTGTATGATAATTAACTAGGTAGATCTCTAAGATCAATTGGATCTCATCCAATTCCTAGATCCAGTAGGGGGACATCCAAGTCCAAAACATATATCTTATATATGCCAATATATCCAATATATTGCCTAACCTTTTTCCTCTGAATCAACTAAGCCTTGGCTTTGGCACAACAAACTTAGTGATCCCAGTTAAGCGTGACCCATTGACCTTGGAAAGCTTCGTAATCAATGTCGATAGACAAGAAGTGGTCTTGACTTTGGCCAACAAACCACAACTTGGACAAGACACCAATATGGAACAAAGCCTTCATGATTCAAACACATCCTCGACAGACAAAGGCCTTGACTTTGGCCAACAAACCAATGCCAATCTTAGATCTTGAGTAAGAATCACTCAATGGAAGGAAAAACACTTAATATTTTGTGAGGGTTTTTCGCGTGCAAATTGGCAACCAATTTATTATCTTTGTTAAGTCTCTCATCATCATACACCCTTAAACATGCATTCTAAACACATAATAAGGCACATATAAATAAATAATAATGATATGCGGATGGATACTTAACACATTGTTCCTAGAACAAAACTCTCAATTTCCTCTCTCCCGCTAGCACAAGTATTACTTCTACCCGTCACATAACACTTCTAAAGAAACCTCATTTACATTGAGGGGAATAGGTGAGAAGAGAAATACAAAGAGTATGGAGGTAATAGGCTGGACACGCAGGTCCAATTAATAAATTCTAAATTTATTACAACAATTTCCAAAATTGCCCCACCCATTAATCCATCCAATATACATTATTCATGCATCGCAACTATGTATTCACACAAGCATGTTATCAATCAATATAATCCAATTAATTAATATGATAATTAATGACCATCCAATGTTCAAACAACGATTTGATTTTGCTCGAGTCAAACTCGTTTTGCGAATAAGTACTCAAAGTACGAATTCTTGAATTAAATTAAACTACAACATTAAATCCAATTTAACTTGTATTTAATACTAATTCATTTATTTAATTCCAAATTAAATACTACACTTTATTAATAAACCCTTACGACTTAAATTCCAAATTTAATCGTTACGGGTCTCAAAGCCCGATTAACATCCAATGTTAATTTAATTAAAGTCCAATGGGCTTTTAATTAATTTCTTAAGGCATTGACTTTTAGTCAACTTGGTTCAAACCCAATAACCAAAGCCCAATCAAGGAATAACCCTTATTTGCCAAGAAACCAATTTAGGCCCAATTATTATATTAAGGTCCATTTGTCATAATTGGACTTTATGGAGATGATTTTGAGCCCAATTGGATCCAACCAATTTAGCCTAAACCATTCTTGGTACAACCAAGCCCAATAAGCCCAATTACAACTTTACAAGCCCAAATCCAATTTAAGCCCAATTAATTAAACTACAAAAATTCCAAATTCCATATTTAATTAACCAAAGTGTAATGCCATAATTAATCACCCAAATTAACATTTATAAAACATCAATTAGCCTAATTAATTATGCTCATCAACATCAAAACATGTCCAACACATTTTAATCAAAATCAACTCATTTCCCATGCTTATCAAGTCTCGGCAATTAGAGTTTTTAATGTTCGATTCGGTTTCAATCAAATTAAATCCACAATCAACATTTCCCTAATGATTCCAACTCATCCAATGAACCAAAAATCAAAAAATCCCAAGACATTAGGGCATCATCATTCTCGGCCAAGCCTCAAAAATTGGGGAAAAATTGATCCAATCAAATTTCATGAAATTGATCCAATACAACTTCAATTAAACATAATTTAAACATACTCAATCAAGTAATTTTATCAAATCATGCTCAAATACAATTTACCCAATTTTAACCATAATATATTTTCATGCTCAACCTTGCTCATAGATACCATTGTTGGAATTTTCTACGCATCCCAAGATCATATCAAGCAATGAAAATACATGTGCGAATACAAGAAGGAAGTTGTGGAATACTCACAATGATCGGTTGAGCGATGCGGTGAAGAACAAAACTTTTTAAGCCCTTTGAACCCTCCTAGAGTGCTCGGCAGTTCACTGTTTTTTCTACCTCATTTTCGGCTTTGGTCCTCCATGCAAGCTCCAAGCTTTGTGATGAAATTCCACGCTCAAAAGTGGGTTTCCCTATCACCTTCGCAAGACTCAAATGGTGTGCTAGCACTTGAGAATTTTTGCCACAAAAATTCCTTAATTTCTCCTTGCTTTTCATGGCAAAACAGTGAAGAGAAGAAGATGCAGCCCCTTTGGGCTTGAGAGAGTGGAGAAGGAAAGAGAGAGAGAGAGTTGTTTTGTGTTGGTTGCCAAAAAGTGTATCTAATACACCTAATCAATTTCAAAAATTCATTTTTCATTTACATTATCCAAAAAGTCAAACCATAAATGCTTTGCCAACCACTTCCATCAACTATTCACATCACTCAATCAATCAAGTGACAAGTTGTCACATCACTCAAAGTGACTAATGATTTGACGCTTGATGTGACTAGCGATTTGACGCTTGATGTGACTTACGTGCCGCACTCGAATTCGAAATACGAATGCGCTCGCAAACACTCCCGGGCTCGGGTTCGCTAATTCCAAATTAACAAATTTTCCGTTGCGACGCAATTAAATGATTATGCCTTGTGAAATCACTATTCACGTCGCTAACGACTTAATTCTAAATTAACTCGTTCGCCCGAATTAAAATCTAATTTCAATTTCGCGTCGAAATCCAATTTCGTATAATATATCGAATATATTATTTTATCGATTAATTCCAAATTAATCGTTATCTCTCTTTAATTAATATTTTATCCCACATAAAATATCTCCGCAATTAATCCCATATTAATTTTCTCTCTCATTTAATTAATCCCAGATTAATAAAGTGCGAGTCATACGTCATCGGTGAATCTTCGGGAAGCGACCCATAAGATCCCCGAATATGTTGGCAGTAAATCCGGTTGTCGGACTATCCGAATACGTAAGTGCCTAGTACTACGTTTGTACCGATTTACAAGACAAGGTTGGCTTCTAGCAAAGCGCCATGCCTACCCAATTCTCAGAAATATCCTTACAGGAATATGTGATCTATATCAGGCGTAGTATACGTAGTATTGCGTATTTCGATCCAGTATCGGATGTCACGTGCAAGGCATGGGGCTGGAAATGTGTCTGCCCCTTATGAAGCACATATCGGATCTCTGGTAACTAGTCTCTATAATCGGATAAACATGACCTAGTCATAATATTCCGATAGCTGCAACATATAAGAGAACGAGTTTCGTATCCTACGTGACCATCATCTCCAATATGACTGGAGTGATACTTCCGTCGTGACATCACACCCAACACACTACAATTCTCAATATACCCAGCAGAGGCGTACATAGAACCTGTTAAAGCCCTGGACGACCTAAAACCAAAGTATATTGATTGTCGCAAGAATTAGCGGTGCAAGTCTCAGGTTAAGACCAAATACACATACCCTGATTTCGGACTTCCATAGACACATAGTCATACTACCAATGGAATTCCGAAGGGTCTATCCAGAGCGAAGCTTTTTCCCGTACCATCGGTAAAACACAACCTCCTACTACACTTGCATGAGTATCCTATACCCAAATATATGATAACTATGTCGTTATGCCCTCACAACGTGCACAAGTGTAATACTAGTCTTTTACGCATTATCGATGTCCAATCTCGATAATACTCTGACTAGGGATATTTAATGATTAAACCTTCGTGGATTGATACTATCTCATATCATCTCAATCCAGGAACTAATCATATGGACCTTTCATCATTTATACATCTTGGTGATCTAATCACAAATGATAAAAGAGCAATTTCCTTTGTCACATAGTTAATTTGTACAACAATACCATGATCTGTACAAATAGTGACATTATGAGTCATAACTGTCCAACAAACATCAGAGCCTTTTGGTGGATCATTAAAAAAATGATCAACATGTGACAGCTAGTTTTACGTAGCACAATGACCTACCAAATAGATAAATAAAAGAATTTAAATGATCGAATCACTATCAATTTTTGTCATGAAAAAATATAAATCATTTTTTGATACTTGTCATGAAAATATCGCCCCATTTTGTACAATAGAGGATCCTACGTCGCATGAATCTTTGGTTAATGACAGTTAGATGCTCAAATGAGGCCACATCCAAATTAAGTTGAAAATATTGCAAGAGACGGGTGATGACCATTCCATGAGGAATGACCATCTTACTATGGGCATTAACTGAAACCAATGCCCTATAATAAGAGCTCATATGTCCACCCTACAGCCCTGTAATGAAAAATATATTCTTAGGATTTGTCTATAATATAAATTATAAAAATAAATTAATATTTACAATATAAAATATGACATGTAGTATGCAATCTAGCAAAACGATGTCTAAAATATTGACATCATCCTGATGACTGATACGCAGTATGATGATTAACGGAATGATATCCTCTATAGGCTGAATGCCAAGTTTGATGTGCCTCCGCCTCAAAATGTGCAATCAACCATCATAAAACGAGGTGTGCTCACTATCTACAATCCTCGGTCCCATTACCCTACTTATAACAGCTCTCTGATCCAGCCATGCTTTGTACCACCAGTCATCATGGGGGCCAAACTGCATACCCTTCACAAACCGGACACCACAATACCTCACATATCAAATCAGAGGTAATATACAACCTCATCTTAAACAACCAAGTATAAAACTGAAAAAGAATGTGTTGACGGCGGATTTTGGTCTCAGGGTAATATGGGAATATCACTCCCGAGGAAATCCTCCTTCAATAGTGAATTTGTTTGGTTATGGGGGACCAAAGGCAAATTTAGCAAAAAACAGATAACACACCAATCAACAAAGAGATTTAACGTGGTTCGGTGGATTTGGATCCGACCTACGTCCACGGACACAAAAGGGATGGTACTTTTATTACTCAAACACTCTTCTCAAATCTCTACAAGTCAGAGCTTGAAGATTCAGATCACTAGTTTTGTTGGTGATCTTATGATTTTTTTGAGGATGCCTTTTACACATATTATGCTCTCCTATTTATAGTAATACAGAAATCTGACTCCTATTTGTATAAGAAATCCTATTTGAGCTTAGTCTCTTCTTCTTGCAAGGATTCCCAGCCTGATGTTCCCTTCTCTTTTCTTCTTCCTTTTCGGATTCTGACTCCATCTCCTTGTGAAAGTAGGATAACTCGCTTATCTTATCCGTTAGAATAGAGTGTCGTCACCTTTAACGCGTTTCGCCGTCTGGTCGGTTTTTATTGTGGTCGGTCATGACAGTCTTTTATGCTGAGAGTGTTCCTGCCGACCTTAAGTGCTCGGTCATACGAACCAAAGTGGTCGGTCTTCACATGTTGTGGTCGGGTCGGTCTCTGATGATCTCAACCAGCCAGGAATTTACCCTTCTGTCCTCGTCGTGCTGTCTTAAATGTTATAGTGCCTGAAAACACCATCAACACCTATCTGTCCCCTAGTTCTCGTTCCAACAAGCCAAGTGGGGCGGGAACTACACAAAGAAGGTGTTTCTGACTTGCTCTGTTGGAGGTCGGTCTTGGGTCGAGAAATGCTTTGTTGCCTCTTTTTAAGCATTTCGTCTCGAGACACGCATCATCAGTCACGTCCGTTTAAATGCCTATCAAATCAACTTTAGGGTTTCTTCTAATTTTGACACTTGTCAAACATCCGCCGGGTTCCCGTTCCCCCAAAAGAGGGGACGAATCGACCGTGCAGAGGCGTCTTCACAGTGGGCTGATCTCAGCCGTCTGTTTGAACTTGGGAGACCCTTTTTGCAGTCGACACTTGGCGTTCATCCGGGCTCTTCCTTAGATCCAATGGTCACGAGCGTCTTTGCCATGACTATAAAAGGGCGAGGCTTTCACTGTTCGATCTTTTTCGGCAATTTCTTCTTCTTTTCTGCAAATATCTCTGTGATTTGCCCAACTCCGTGCTTCCGAAGTTCAACCGTGGTCTTTTCTTCTTTGTGCTGTGAACATAAGGAACGGGCACACCCGCACTGAACAACCTTCTGCCTTTTCTGAGAAGAACAAGTAAGTCTTCTGAACGACTTCTCCACTTTCGTTTTTATGAATCTGTGTTTGCTAGGAAAAGATTTATGGTTTGCTGGGTTCTGCTCTAGGGCATTTTTAGAGACCACATGCTTTAGTTTAACATGGAAACCGTGGGTAGTTTCTTTTAGTTGTAGATTGATTTCCCCTTCCTTCTTTGTTTTTTCTGTGGGTGTCAGGGATGTCTGACGGCAATTCCTCCCCTGAAAAGCCTGTTAATATCTCGGCTCCCCCTGCTGAGGAGCTCTCCTCGGGCTCGGGGCACCTAGCGTAGAAGACCTTGATACTACCCCAACTCCTTCTGAGATTGAACAAGACTCCTACCATTAGAGGGTTCCTCGGAATGACCCGGAGCCCGGTGAACTTGGGTCGTCGGCTCTGGATATGAATCTCGTCCCTCCAAAATAACTGAGGATGATCTTGCGCTGTTACGGCAACAATACGACATCCCGATAGATATAGCCCTTGAAGTTCCCGGCCCAATGGATCGTGCTAGTCAACCTGATGAGGGCTCGGTGGCGCTTCTTCCTATCTTTTTTGAATGTGGGCTGCGGCTGCCGATGCAACGTTATTTCGCTTGGATGCTGGCCGAGATGAAGCTTGCCCCTTGCCAATTGAGCTTGAATAGCTGGAGGATTCTGGCCGGCATATATGTGGTCTGGCAACGGGCAGGTTTAAGTGTACCTTGCTTGGAAGAGGTGAAGAGGTTATACCATTTGAAGTCTAACCCAAAGACTCACTACGGTTGGTATTACCTCTCTGCTTACGATAGCTCGTCCAACCTTGTCCAGAAGCTCCCCGACTCCAACAAGAACTTCAAAGACCTTTGGTTCTGGGCTACTGGGGACTGGGGTCGAGTCTTGAGATCGTTTGAGGAGGACGTCTCGGTTCCGGACATTTTCAGAGCTGGAGGTTAGGAGTTTAATACCCTTTTTTTCTTTCTTTATTCCCGTTCTTAGTTTCTTAGGTTTCTGACTTCTCTGGTTTCTCCCAGCTTGTTGCCGAGATGCTCCAAAGGTTTCTCGTCAGGTTCGGAGGCGGGTACATTGGGCTCGGGGGTATGCTGCCCCCTGGAGGAAGTTGGTCAATGATGCGGCCTTTGTTGAGTCAGGCCTTATTCAGACCGTCCCTCGGAAGTCTCTGGTCGGATAGGTAGGTGTCTGATGGCTGTTTTGATGATCTTCCCTGTTTGTTTTATCATGTTTGATATCTTTTTTATATGCTCGGGTCCTGATCTTCCTTTTTTTGTAGGCATGTCGAAAAGGCCTAAGTTTCTTGAGAAGTTGGCCGGTACAATGAAGAAAGCCGGCCGTGCTGATGTTGGAACTTCCCGGGCACAGCCTGACACTGCTGGGGCTGAGCGGGCGTCTCAAGGAGATGTTCAGCCGGCTGCTCGGAGTCTCTCTTCTCCTGGTGCACAATCATCGGGGTCTGCTCGTCTTACCAGTCCGCCAAAGCCTCTTAGGAAGAGGAGGCGTCAATTTGGGGCCGAGGAGACCAAGCTGGTCCAAGAGGAGGAGGAAGGACCTATCCCGGGCAAGAAGAAAGACGCTCGCCGGGGCAAAAAATCATCCATGGGCTCCTCAAAAAAGCGAAAGGGTTCTGTAACCCTCGGGGTGGATGACCTGGGAGAAAACATCCGGGAGGCCACTTCCCATTTAGTGCCGGCCTTCAATGAATTGGCCGAGGTGATTCCTCCTGAGGAGGTCTCGAGGTATGAGGATATCTCGCCCGAGGCTGTGATCACCGAGATGAGCTCTCAGATGGCAAAGGTAGTTCTATTCTTTTTTTTTTCTTTTCTGACTTCGGTTCTCGGTTTTCTTCATATCGTATCATGACCTTCTTCATTTTTGTGCAGGCCACTTACCTTATGGCGAAGAACAAGGACCTTCTTTTGAGCCTATTGTCCGATGGCGGTCAGGCCCAGAGACTTCAGAATCGTCTTACAGAGACGGAAACCAAGCTGGCCGACCGGGAGTGGGTGATTCAAAACCTTGAGTTGGCTGCCATCGAGAACTTCAAAGTTAACAAGGCTCTTAAGGCTGCGGCTGCGCTGGAGCGAAAGCTTGCTGACAACGCTCGGGAGGATTTGAAGACCGCCCAATCTGAAATTGGTGTTTTGAAGGCCAAGGTGGCCAGTGCTGAAACCACGTTGAAGGCCAATGAAGAGCAAATGGCGCGGGCTCGGGATGATCTTGTGAGGAAAGAAACCGAGCTTGAGGAAAGAGAGGCCGACCTTGAGGCCGAGAAGGAGGCTATCCGCCTAGAGGGAGTTGGTGACTGCGCCGAACTGATACCGATGGTGTTGCCGAGTCTGAACATGGATCCTATATACGCGGCCATCAGTTTCTGCAAAGGGGATATCTCCGAGGAGGAGTTCCAGAAATGGCTCCCTCCACCTGCCGAGGAGTTTATGAATCCTGATCCGTTTTCGGTCGTCCCGGCTTCTGGAGTTTTCCAAGAAGGACGATCTGATATCCCAGACTCCGGTGAGGACTGCATTGAGATCCCTCCTCCCATCCCTGAAGTAGAGGTGTCCCGTGCAGTCGAGGATGAAGCAGCTGTTCCTCCTCCCGAGATCGAGCCAATCCTTCCGTTGTCTGAGCGAGTTGAGGAAGAAGTTCCTGCCCCTGTGCGGGCTGAATGAGAAAGGGTAACCCGACCGGGGCCCTATGTACACTTACATATTTTTTGTAATAAAACTTTAAGTTGTACTTTGACATACATACATATGTATCTTATGTTTATTTCGTGTCTCTCTCCATTTTTTTTGTTTGTCCGAACAATATGAGTCCCTTCAGGGGTCATCATGAACCGGAGGGGTATAACCTGACCCCGAGCTGGGTAACGGACTTCGATTCTGGGGGAATGTTTCCTCCCCAAATCGAAGGAGTTTGACTCGGTGGGACATAGCCCGACCCCGAGCTGAGTGAAAGACTTGGACCTGGGGGAATGTTACCTCCCCAGTCCAAAGAAACCGACTCGGTGGGACGTAACCCGACCCCGAGCTGTGTGAAAGACTTGGACATGGGGGAATGTTATCTCCCCAGTCCAAAGAAACCGACTCGGTGGGACGTAACCCGACCTCGAGCTGTGTGAAACCAAGTGACCTCGGCGGAACGAATCCAGCCTCGGGCTGAATAAAAAAGTGGCCTCGGCGGAACGAATCCATCCCCGAGCCAGGTAATCCAAGCGGACCTCGGCGGAACGAATCCAGCCCCGAGCCGAATATCAAGTGGCCTCGGCGGAACGAATCCAGCTCCGAGCCGAATAGTTTTTTGGGATTGTACAGAAGGGAAGTGAATCAACCTTTTGCGAAGCCCTACCGAGTCTGGCAGGGCGGCCTCTCCCTCTGCCAGATCGGTGAAAAACGAAAACAAGATTAAATAAAATTGAAAGTGGGGGTGACTTAGCACCTATCCCGAAAATGTTTTTTTGTAAGCATAAACAACAACATGGATGCCTCAAAACAGCGTCCTGCCCGAGGTCTCCAAAACATAATTCTGAATCTTTCAATTCAGCGTCCCGGCGAACCAGAATTCGGATCAAAAAGAGCGTTTGATTGGTAAGGGCACATCCTCTACACGTTGGTCCACTGGGGAGCCTGTGTATTTCATGAGGGCTCCTCCTTACCACGCTGGAGTAGGCACACGCTACAGGGGCTCAACGCATCCCCGTGTTGTGCCTCCCACGGATCCGAGTGATGAATGGATCAAAGAGTGTCCGGGACGCTAAGGGCATATCCCTCCTTAGGTCCGGTATCACTGGAGCTAGCAATCGTCACGGGGGCCTCGTTACTCCCCTTGCTATGCTTTCCCACGGATCCATTACATCGGGTAAATGAGGATCAAAGAGTGTTCGACACATTAAGGGCATACTCCTCCTTATGTTCGGTAACACTGGAGTAAGCAATCGCCACGGGGGTATCATCCCTCCCCGTGCTATGCTTCTCATGGATCCTATGCGTCGAGTATGTCCCTAAGGACCCTGAGCTGAGAGAGATGGTTCTGGGGGAATGTCCCGTCCCCAGACTAATGATTATGACTCGGTGGGACGTAACCCGACCCCGAGCTAAAAAAGGCACTTGGACCTGGGGGAATGTTACGTCCCCAGTCCGTAGGGCTGACTCGGTGGGATGTACCCGACCCCGAGCTGAAGAAGGCACTTGGACCTGGGGGAATGTTACGTCCCCAGTCGGTAGGGCTGACTCGGTGGGATGTACCCGACCCCGAGTTGAAGAAGGCACTTGGACCTGGGGGAATGTTACGTCCCCAGTCCGTAGGGCTGACCCGGTGGGATGTACCCGACCCCGAGTTGAAGAAGGCACTTGGACCTGGGGGAATGTTACGTCCCCAGTTCGTAGGGCTGACCCGGTGGGATGTACCCGACCCCGAGTTGAAGAAGGCACTTGGACCTGGGGGAATGTTACGTCCCCAGTCCGTAGGGCTGACTCGGTGGTATGTACCCGACCCCGAGTTGAAGAAGGCACTTGGACCTGGGGGAATGTTACATCCCCAGTCCGTAGGGCTGACCGGTGGGATGTACCCGACCCCGAGCTGAAGAGGCACTTGGACCTGGGGGAATGTTACGTCCCCAGTCCGTAGGGCTGACCCGGTGGGATGTACCCGACCCCGAGTTGAAGAAGGCACTTGGACCTGGGGGAATGTTACGTCCCCAGTCCGTAGGGCTGACTCGGTGGTGGTATACCGACCCGAGCTGTTTGGAATATTAAGGGCGAATTTCTCCTTATGTTTTGGTTTGTTGCATTGAGTATGTCCCCGGAGTTCTTTTGCAAACTTTTATTTTTTAGAAGAGCGGATAAATAACAAAAGTTTTTATTGATACTTGGGGACATACTGCCCTTCTTACAACTCTCTGTGGGCCATTCGAGAAAGGCTCTGTATTTGAATCCATGTCCCTTATTTTTTGGTAGTAAGCAGATAGGAGGGATGGGACGTTTACTGGAAGTATTTTCTCAACATCTCGGCATTCCATGGCTTTTTTAATATTGTGCCGTCAAGCCGTTCTAGGATGTACACTCTTGGTTTTACCACCTTTATCACCTTGTAGGGCCCTTCCCATTTGGCGCCCAGGGAGCCCTCCTCTGGCTTTCGAGTATTTAGGGTGACCTTTCTTAGCACTAGGTCGCCTGGGATGAAGGTGCGTGTCAGAATCCTTTTGTTGTAAAAACGGGCCATCCTTTGTTGGTAAATTGCTGTCTTCATGGCCGATCTTTCTCTCTTTTCTTTGATCAGGTCGAGGTGGTTTCTTATAAGTCCTTCTTCTGCTTACTCTCGTAGTGCTGAACCCTATGGGAGTTTACTCCGATCTCTGCTGGGATGACAGCTTCATACTCGTATGCTAGGGAGAACGGGGTTTCTCCCGTGGAGTCCTTATAGGTTGTCCGATGCGCCCATAGTACTTCTGGTAGTTCCTCGACCCATATGCCTTTGCTGGATCCAAGCCGAGCTTTGAGGTTGGCCTTGATGGTCTTGTTCGTTGCCTCGACTTGGCCGTTTGATTTGGGATGGGCTGGTGTAGCAAATCTTAGGGCAATCTGGAGGTCCTCGCAGAGTTTTCTGAAACCTTTGCTGTCAAATTGCTTCCCGTTGTCTGTGATGATGGCTCGGGGAATCCCGAACCGGCAGACGATATTTTTCCTCAGGAATTCAGTGGCTCTTTTCTCCGTTATGGTGGATAATGGCTCTGCCTCCACCCATTTGGTAAAATAGTCTATGGCCACGATGGCATACTTCGCCTGTCCTTTCCCTTGTGGCATTGGTCCAATGATGTCTAGCCCCCACTGGGCGAACGGCCAGGGACTGAGCAACGTGGTCAACTGTTCTGCTGGTTGGTGGTGGAGGTTTGCGTTTTTCTGACATCCTTCACACCTGCGGGCTACTTCTACACCGTCCTGGTGCATGGTCGGCCAGTAAAAACCTTGTCTTAAGGCTTTGAAAGCGATTGAGCGACCTCCGGCGTGGCTTCCACAGATGCCCGTATGTATCTCTCTGAGCACATAATCTGCCTCTTCTTCGGCAAGACATCTTAAGAGGGGGACTGAGTAACCCCGTCGGTAAAGTACCCCGTTAATTAGGGAGAATTTGGTGCTTTTGTACCTTAACTTTCTGGCCTCTGCTCTGTCCTCTGGTGTTTCTCCTGTTTCCAAGTATTTTCTGATGGGTTGCATCCATGACGCTGGGCTTTCTTTATCTAGAACTTCTACTTCAGATTCCCCCACGCTTTTTTCCCGGACGTGGATCAAAGGGATTATCCTGGAGTGTTCGGCTTTTGTTGAAGAAGCGAGCCGTGCCAGAGAGTCTGCCTCGCAATTGTCTTCTCGGGGGATTTGTTCGAAGCTTACATCTCCCATCTTCCCTGTTAGCTTTCGTACTTCAGTCAGGTAGGCCATCATGCCAGGTTCTTTTGCTTGAAATGCTCCTTTTAGCTGCTGAACGGCTAACTGTGAGTCACTCTTTACTACCACATTTTGGATCCCTAGCACCGTGCATAGTCTCAAACCGCCCAGTATTGCTTCATACTCAGCTTCATTGTTGGTTGCTATGAAAGTGAATTTTAGGGCGAGCAAGATTTCTTCTCCTTTGTCGCTTTTTAGGACGATTCCCGCGCCGTTGCCTTGTGTGCTGGCCGAACCGTCTACGGACATTTCCCACTTGTCCTCGTCTATAGCCAGGGTCTGGGGGTCGGTACATTCGGCGACAAAATCTGCCAGGGCTTGTCCCTTCACTGCTGCTCTCGGGAGGTAGGCGATGTCATGCTCACTTAGTTCTACCGACCACTTTACTAACCTGCCAGAAACCTCTGGCCGTTGCAGAATTTGTTTTAGGGGGTGGCCGGTGTATACCCGGATAGGATGGGCCTGGAAGTAAGGCCGTAATTTTCGAGCTGCCGTAACTAGTGAAAGGGCGACCAGTTCGTGTACTGGATACTGGGTTTCAGCGTCTAAGAGGGCTTTGCTGATATAGTAGACAGGCTTCTGGATCTTGTTGGTTTCCTGTATCAGTACTGAACTTACTGCTCGGTCCGAAACAGCCAGATATAGGTATAATGTTTCACCTGGGAGTGGTTTAGCCAAGAGTGGGGGCTGCATGAGATACCGTTTCAGCTGCTGGAAGGCTTCCTCGCACTCTGCCGTCCAGTCGACATCCTTTTTTGCTTTTTGAATTACTTTGAAGAAAGGGTGGCATTTGTCAGTTGCTCGTGATATGAACCGGTTGAGCGCGGCCACTCTACCGGTCAGACTCTGTACTTCTTTTACTGTTTTGGGAGACTTTAGGGCCAGTATTGCCCGGATCTTCTGTGGGTTTGCTTCAATTCCCCGGGCACTCACCATGTAGCCTAAAAACTTCCTGAAGCTACGCCGAAGGTACATTTTTCCGGATTGAGCTTTAGGTTGTGTTTTCTTAGAAGCTCGAAAGTCCTTTTTAGGTCGTCCATGTGGTTGTTTGGTTCTTTCGACATTGTTATCATGTCATCGACATAAACCAGCATTGTAATACCGATAAGCGGTTTGAAAACTTTGTTTACCAACCTTTGGAAAGTTGCCCCAGCATTTTTTAGCCCGAAGGGCATCACCTTATAGCAGTAAAGCCCCTGATCTGTGATGAAGGTCGTCTTCTCTTCGTCTGCCGGGCACATTTTGACCTGGTTGTATCCGGAGAAAGCATCCATGAAGCTCAGTAAGCCTTGGCAGGCTGTGGTGTCTACTAGCTGGTCTATGTTTGGCAAAGGAAAGCTGTCTTTGGTGCATGCCTTGTTTAAGTCGGTGAAATCGACGCACATTCGCCACTTGCCATTGTTCTTCCTGACCAATACCACGTTCGATACCCAATCCGGGTACCTTGCTTCCCTGATGAGACCCGCCTTTAGTAGCTTCTCGACCTCGGCTGCTATTACTTTACTCCTCTCTTGATTGAAGTTCCTTCTCTTCTGCCTGACCGGCTTGCGAGATGAGTCTACTGCTAGGCGGTGATTGATGAATTTCGGGTCGATCCCCGGCATGTCATTGTACCCCCAGGCAAAAACATCCGGGTATCCCTTCAGGCATTCCAGAAGGTCTCGTCGTATGGACTCGCTCAGGCCTCCCCATATCTTTAAACTTTTTCCTGCCCCGTAAAGTTCTATCTCCTCGGTTTCCTCAGCTGCAGCAAGTCGAGCACTTTTGTTTGGCCAGGTGCCTGGGTCTCTGTCTTCTTCTTCTTCTCCCTGGTTCCTTTGTCGTTTTCGACTGTCTTCTGTGATGCATAGAGTTTCTCGTGAGAGAGTTGCGAAGCAGCTGCGAGCTGTTTTCTGGCTTCCGCACACAATTCCAATCCCTTCCCGGGTGGGGAATTTCAGTTTTAGGTGGTAGCAGGACATCGCGGCTTTCGTTTTCATCATGAAGGGTCGCCCGACGATGGCCTGGTAACTGCTCATGCAGTCTACCACAGTGAAGTCTGTCATGATCGTCCGGGTCCGGGGATGTGTCCCGACAGTTATCGCCAACTGTATTCTTCCTAGTGGATAACGGCTGCTCCTCCGAAACCTTATAAGGGAGTGCTATCGTTGTGGTAAGGGTTGCATATTCTACCCCTAGGTTGTCCAGCGCTTCTCTGGAAATTATATCAACTGCGCTCCCGGGGTCCACTAGGATTCTGTCTACTTCCGACCCGCTGATGACTGCCTTGATTATCAATGCATCGTCATGAGGGAAACTTACTCCTCGGGTATCCTCATCAGTGAACATTATTGGTATCGACCGGCCTCCCGGTTGCCTTGTGCCCTGCTCTGTTTCTAAGACATCTGGTCCTCGGGTTCTGCTGTAATCTTTCCTTGACCGGTTAGAGTTTCCGGCCAGTGTTCTTCCTCCTGCGATGATATTGATTTGGCGACCACGTGCTCTTTGTCTGGCCGTCATGATCTCGTGGTCAATGTATTTGTTGAGATACCCGTTTCGTGCTAGATCCTCCATTTGCTCTCGCAGATCTTTACATCCGTCCGTTGCATGTCCTTTGGAGTTGTGGTGTACACAATAAGCCTTTTGGTTTCTTTTGTCCGGGGGGAATCTCCTTTGGTCGGGTTCCACTAAGAGGCCTTTCCCCTGGATCTCCATGACAATTTGTCCTAGTGGCTTCTTTAGGGGAATGTATGCATCTTCCCCGACCACATGGGTTTACTTGGGTCGGCGCCTTCTCTCTTGATTGTCCCGGTGCAGTGGTTTGAATTCTTTGTGTTTCGGGAGTGGTCTTCTGGATTCTCTTTCTGTTCGGCGGGGGGCACCCTCCCTTGCGGTTCTTTCTCTAATGGTGTTCCCTTTTCGGGATACTTTTTCCTCGTTTTCCAACAAAACGAATTTTCGGGCTACCTCCAAGCGGTGGCGTAGTCCGGGGTGTCTTGGATCCTTAGATGGGTCCATAGCCTTCCGACCTTCAAGGCTCCCTTCAAGCTTTCCAGGGCCTCGGGGGATTCATACCCTCCGACTTCAAGTACCATATTATGGTATCTTTCAATAAATATCTTCAGAGGTTCGTCTTCTCCTTGCTTCATAAGTCTTAATTCTCCAATCGTCTTTTTGGGGACGCAAGCCCCTTGAAGTGTCGAATGAATGACTTCTTAAGTTGTGCGAAGTCTCTGATGCTCCCCGGAGCCAGGCTTCTGTACCATAGGATGGCGGGTCCACTTAAAGTTAGGGGGAATACTTTGCAGATGGCATCTCCTACTACTCTCTGGACTTCCATTAACAAGACAAAACTTTCGATGTGTGATTTCGGGTCAGAGTGGCCTTTGTAGGGCGCCATGGTCGACATGCTGAATCGCTTTGGGAATCTTGCCGACCTTATTTTTTCTGCGAGGGGAGATTCATCTTTGCCGTCCTGGACATCCCCTCTGTTTGTATTGGGATATACTCCCCATTTGATCAGCTCCTCCCGTAACCAAGATTTCATGTTGCTATCTTGGTTCCGCTCCTCCTGCGGTCTCCTTTCTTTCTGTTATCCCGGGGGTGGTGTTTCTCGAGGTCGGTATCTTCTCGTACTTCTTCGTCATATTCTTCCTCCTTTCGCCGGGTGTTGCGAAGGCTATCATAGGAGGGGTCTGGTGACGATTTGTCACTCTCTTCCTCCCATGTGTCCTCGGTCTGGGAATCTCCCTGAACCACTACAGATCTTAGCTTGTAAGGATCTCTCCTCCGGTGCCTGTCCTCCTCACTTATATCGACAATTTTCTTTCCTTCTGCTATGCCTTTCTTTCGTCGGCTAATCCCGGCCTCGAATTTTCCATCGTGTGCTCCTTCTATCCTTTCCAAACGGTCTACTATGGTTTTTAGCAGAATTCGGCTTTCCTCCCTTTCCTTCCTAAGGTTCTCTTCAATCTTCTCCATCCAATCTGCAGCCGAGCTCCCTGATGGTTGGTGGCTTCCGTCTTCCGCCATTGTCTCACTACGCGAGTTGCTTTTTGTTGGGTTCCCCACAGACGGCGCCAACTGTTGACGGCGGATTTTGGTCTCAGGGTAATATGGGAATATCACTCCCGAGGAAATCCTCCTTCAATAGTGAATTTGTTTGGTTATGGGGGACCAAAGGCAAATTTAGCAAAAAACAGATAAACACACCAATCAACAAAGAGATTTAACGTGGTTCGGTGGATTTGGATCCGACCTACGTCCACGGACACAAAGGGATGGTACTTATTACTCAAACACTCTTCTCAAATCTCTACAAGTCAGAGCTTGAAATTCAGATCACTAGTTTTGTTGGTGATCTTATGATTTTTTTGAGGATGCCTTTTACACATACTATGCTCTCCTATTTATAGTAATACAGAAATCAGACTCTTATTTGTATAAGAAATCCTATTTGAGCTTAGTCTCTTCTTCTTGCAAGGATTCCCAGCCTGATGTTCCCTTCTCTTTTCTTCTTCCTTTTCGGATTCTGACTCCATCTCCTTGTGAAAGTAGGATAACTCGCTTATCTTATCCGTTAGAATAGAGTGTCGTCATCTTTAACGCGTTTCGCCGTCTGATCGGTTTTTATGTGGTCGGTCATGACAGTCTTTTATGCTGAGAGTGTTCCTGCCGACCTTAAAGTGTTCGGTCATACGAACCAAAGTGGTCGGTCTTCACATGTTGTGGTCGGGTCGGTCTCTGATGATCTCAACCAGCCAGGAATTTACCCTTCTGTCCTCGTCGTGCTGTCTTAAATGTTATAGTGCCTGAAAACACCATCAACAGAATGCTTTTGATTCGTTTTCGAATCGATTTATTTGATTGAACATTATGACATTAAATCGAACATACATTTGGGCGTATAAAGATGCAAGCTGTCTAATCACATCTCGCGAAGTAGATCGATCTGTCATATCATATAATATCTTCTAAATCTACTGTATATGCCTAAAGAATAATTCGTGCAATCAATACATTCCGGCATCGATCAAAAATACTCTTGGTTTGAAAAAGTAAAATAAGGAAAAACACGGCCATAACTTCAGAGACAAGTTCAGATTTCAGGTGAAAGTTCGGAGAAAACTTCGGATTCCTAAGTACTTTGGAGAAAAGTTCTGATTTTCTAAGTTTTATGGATGATTGATATTTTTATCGTATTTTGTGAACACTTCGGAGAGCTCGACTATATAGTTTCAAAATTCGGAGATTCAAAAAAAAATCAGAGATCCGAAGTTTTAAATAAACAAAATAAAAAAAGAAGTTCGATGTAGACTTGGGGGAATTTGGATTCTCCGAAATCTACTTCGGAGAAAATAGTCATTTTAGTAAAACTCAAACATTGTGGCTCATTTCGACAAATGACAAAGTCTTTTTGGACTAATTTGCTAAATTCCTTCCTTTTTTTAACCATGATATGTCTATATAATTAAATCAAACCAAACAAAAAATATTTTCCTATCTAATAAAGTAGCTACGTAAATCTAAAGTCATTGTTGTATGAAATTTCATAAAATTTAGATATGTTTTTTATGATTTATGATCACGTCAAAAAAAGAAAAGATATTTGTTTTCTTTGATATAAGAAAAAATATAGTTCAAATTATGTAAAACAAAAAAAATTCTTTCACATTATTTATTAAAAGTTCCATATACATAATGGAAAAAAAATATACACAGTTCCATATACAGTACGTAAGATTAATGAAAAAAAATCTTACTCTTAAATCTTAATTATCATTCTAAAGGTTCCATTGGCATTCTTATTCGTGCTCATTTTAGTTTCAAAGATTTTTTTTTTAAAAAATAAAAAAAAATTTCAAGTTTTCATGTGCTCGTAAACTCATGATTAACCAGAAAGTATGTTTTATTTATATTAAGTTTTTTGTAAAGTGGATATAAAATATATATATCTATATAATAAAGGAGAATGATGTTTGAGGAAAGATAGAGTGTATCCAACGGCTCTCTTTATGTGGCTTAATTGACGGCCCAGATCATTTCATTGGTAATTGGAGGAAAGAGAGTGAAGTAATTGATAGAAATGGTCAAAAATTTTCAATTAAAAATATAGAAATTAAAATAAAATCATTTAATCTGTAACACCGTGCCGTAGGCACGGCCAAATACTGTAACACAGTGCCTACGGCACGGGCATCATTTAATTAAAAAATAAAATTATTAATTCTGTAACACCGTGCCGTAGGGACGAGCAAATTATTGTAACCCGTGACGTAGGCACGGACAAAAACTAGTTTTTTTTATAAATTAAAATTGTTGCAATTATTATCTACGCATGATTACAACTACTTTTCCTTCTTTTGAATTTTTTAAATATTCACTCATCAATCATCATGATAGTGATTCCATTATTATCCACAATTGTTGATATATGATTCTTATTAAAATAAATAACAATATATTTATATATATATATTTGAATTCTTAGAAATCCCGCCGCCAAACTATCCATTCCAGATTTAAATGGATCAAGTAAAATCTCCGACTGTCACACGCACTTACAAAAAATACACATTTAAATTCGAACCGAATCTTACACCACCAAATCATATACATATAAAGAGACAAATAACAAAAAATACAAGGCCTTAAATGAAAAATAAAAAATATAATCTTCACTGTCACTCGCCTGACTCTCATAAAAGCTTTTAATCAGTAACCAAACCGCCCAGTCCCAATCTCCAAGCTCGCTCCTTCATACACATTCAGTCAACCAAGAAAAATCAAAACGACCCGACCCGAATTAAAATTTTAGCTATTTGGGTCGAAAAATGTTCGGTGACAGCAGTTTCTGCCCATGTTTCGGCAACCGAAATGGCTTTCAGACCGACCCGGACCAGGACCCGGTTCTGTTGGTAACGGGTATGGGGGGCTCCGTGGTCCATGCAAAGGGGAAGATATTTGAGACCCGGGTTTGGGTCCGGATTTTACTAGCTGATTTGGAGTTCAAGAGGAAGGTCTGGTCTCTCTATAATCCCGAAACAGGTGTGTTTGGTTTGGTTGTTTATTGTTAGCAAAAGCGCTTTTGGGTAGCTTAAAAAATGCTTTTCTTTTTTGTAAATTTTGTAGCTTTTTGATTGAAGTAGATGGAAATGATGAGTCAAAGACAAATGGAGTGAGTCTACCTTTGATTAGGCTCATTGGTGGTCTAAGGATAATTGACACAGGCGGCAGCCTCGACTAGCTGGTGCCCAAAATCTAGTTAATATTTAATTGTATGACATGAATATTTTATATATGTATATATATATATATTTAGGACACTCAGGGCTACCCCTGATTAGGCTAGAATGTCTTGCTGCAAGTATTGAGGATTTTTCTTTAACAAAAATAGTTTTATGGTATTGCTAAGACAATGGTGAAAACATTTAACTATATTTTTGCGTCAACTGTTAGCTGTTGTTTGTGGGAATATGCATAATGTTTTAGCCTCCATAAAAAACACACATTTTTATGAATGTCAGTCCGCCAAGAAGACAACACAACCAAATTGGCAGGACACCAAACTTGGAACGATAGGTGGAGGATCTGATGTGAACTGGGCTATTGGAGGATAGCCTTAACCTACGCTTAAAGTCAGACAAGCTCATCAATTGTCTTTTAGTGGGGCAGCTTGGTAACTGGTAAGAAGAGTCAGCCAAAAGCTTTTAGAAACTCAGGCTAGTGACACCACCACGTGATTTGCCAAATGTTGATCTACACAACATATAGAAATTTAAACTGTCAAGCTTGAATGAAAAATCCTAAACAATCCAGTTGTGAGGGAGGAGGAGGCTTACAATTTTCTCTTTAACTTTCTTGTGTCAAGTTTGGTTGCAGTTCTGTAGTATAAGCTTGGTTGCGGTTCTGTAGTATAAGCTTTAGTCATATTGGTATCTACACTGTGTTTTCGCTTCTGGTGTTGTTTGTTTTCAACTTTTTGGAGCCTGGTAGTGCTAGCTGCAAATTCATTGTTCTCTTTTCCTTAGAATATTTAATTGGTGAAATCCTAATTTTGTTTGATTAAATTAGTCTTCCTGAAGTTACTTATCTGAACGCAAACTGTTGCCCTAAGTTTGTGCCTTTTTTTTTTTTTCAGGTTATACAGAATCACTAAATAAAGACACTGAACTTGTGGTCCCTGATGATGATTTTGGGCTATATGCAATTGATATCTTAGATCCCTCATTTGTAAGGCCAAAGTTTCCGCCCATTGATGTTCATGATTCTGAGTTGAATCTATAGAAAACTATTATTGATTCTGCAAATTTGCACCTCATTTTCCCCTTAAAATGATATGATAATCATGTAGTCACTCATTGGATGTTGTGTTTAAAGTACTAGGAAATATTTAGAATCACTAAATTTTGGACCATATAGTCAGTTGAAACAAGTGTCCATTACCAGAAATTTGAAACAGGGTTTAGGCTTCACGACTTACTCATGGAACTTGACAAATAACTTTATAAAGAAAGAGAATATTTTTGGAGAGTAATTTCTGTATTGCCTCTAATTCAAAAAGGCTTTACACATTTCCTTCTTATAGGAAATACAAGGCACAAACTCAGCAACTAATTAACTATTCCTATTTTACAGGAATTACTAAATATATATTTACAGAAATAAGACAGCTAGCAAATCACTGAAGATTCAGAAATTGTCTCAGCTGAATCTTCTATTCTTCAACACTCCCCCTCAAGCTGTCTTGAAGATATCTTCCATTGCTAGCTTGGCAATTAAACTGTTAAATTGCTTCCTGTGTAGTTCTTTGTAGGTTTGTTAGCAATTTGCTCTGTAGTTGAAATGTATGGCATGCAAATATGCCCATCTAATAAAATGCTTATCCACTTCTACATATTTTGTTCTATCATGAAGATTTGGATTATGATTTGTGAACAATTAAGATAGCTGCCTTGTTATCGCAGTATAACTTCATAGGCGGAGAATCTGAAATCTTCTAATAATTTTTTAATCCCCATTACTTCATAAATCCCATGAGCAACTGATCTAAATTCAGCTTCTTCACTGCTTCTAACGTACACATTTTGTTTCTTGCTTTGCCAAGTAACAAGGTTTTTGGCTAGGAGTGGCAATTTACCGGGCCAGGCCCCGGCTTTGCCATGCCCGGCCCGTGCCCAACGGAAAATATTTTGAAAAAAATAATTTATTTTTGAATTTTTCAATGCTTAAAAATGGAAAAAAAAAATGAAGAATTTCTATGTTTTTAGTGTTTTTTAAATTAAACTTTAAAAATTTAGTTATAAATGTTTATATTTAGAATTAAAAATTAATTTATATAATTAAAAAATTAATTTTTAATTAATAAAAATCAGGCTCGGGCTTTTTTGCCCAAGCCTGGACCCTTAAAAAAGGCTTTTGGGCCGGGCTCGGGCAGGCTTTTGCCATGTATATTTTTGGTGAACAAGGTTTCCTTCGACAAAGGTGCAATAGTCGGATGTTGATCTTCTATCAGTTATACTCCCATCCCAATCAGCATCGGTGTAGACTTCGATTGTATGTGTCCATGTTTCTTAAACAACATACCTTTTCCAGGAGTTCCCTTCACGTATCGCAGGGTTCTGTTCATGATGTTATGAACCCGGCTCACTTACCCCTTTAATAGCAACCAGCCCACCCTTGGATATACTTGATATTGCTTATTCTTTCTTTGAAAATCCCCATCTCTGAAACAAGATATTATTGTCTATCATTTAAATCTGACAATATAGTATTTCTTGATGCTTCAGGTAATAAAACTTATACATTTGACCGATGTATATCATTTTCACGATATGATAGAGATGCTAGTTAAATGCGGGTATAAAAAGGGAACAACGTTATTTGGGTATGGTTATGATTTTCGGCAAAGCAATAGGTATTTCATTTTCTAACTTTCCTCTTTGATAAAGTGAATGATTTGGTTATTATCAAGAAACTCCATTTATATTGTTAATTCCATGATCTTGCTTCAGTATATCAAAGTGTTGTGATTGATCATTGTTAGGATTGACAAATTGATGGAGGGTCTTAAAGCAAAGCTGGAGACTGCATATAAAGCTTCAGGGAATAGAAAAGTTACCATAATTTCGCACTCAATGGGTGGACTGCTAGTATCATGTTTCATGTCACTCCATAAAGATGTGCGCATATTTTCTTTTGGTGACTAGTTGAAACATTTATAAAGTTCATGGAATTATGTGGAATATTGGAACTAATTCAAAATAGGCATGACTGTATTTAAAATCATTTATCGGCAGGTATTTTCCAAGCTTGTAAATAAGTGGATCACCATTGCCTGTCCATTTCAAGGTAATTTCCTTGACATTATACTCTTTGTATTAGAAAAAGGGAAAGAAAGAAAGTTGTCTTTTATCATTCCCTCCTTGAAGGTGTTTGTTTGTTTGCTTTTCTTTTTTGTTTTGGGGTGGGGGTTGTTTGTTTCCTTTATTCTCTGTTTAACGAGAAGACGATCCACAATAAGAGACCAGTGGTGGCTGTCCAAATGATGTCTATAAGAACTTCAAAAAGATTTGCACAATTTCAATCTTTTCCTGCCTGAATACGAACTTCACCTCTTCATTTCATGTTGCCAGACACCCCCCCCCCCCCCCACAAAAAAAAAGAAGTAGTTTAGTGAAGATTGCATGAATATTGATTTGAGTATGCTTGACAGGCGCACCAGGATACATCAATGATTCCCTCTTAACTGGCTTACAGTTTGTTGAAGGCATAGCGAGCTTCTTCTTTGTATCAAGATGGACTATGCATCAACTGGTAATCTTTCAATTTAATAACATTAGTTGGTGCCAAAAATGCTGAAGCTGAACTTAGAAGATATATAAAAGCAGCAAAATGATTTATATTCATCACCAAATGATTGTCTCCTTTCTGGTAATCAAATAAACAGTCAATCTGACATATAACAAAGCATTTTTTTGTATGATAGATCTGCGTCTGCATGCTCAAAAGATGTGACTTAATTATCAACATCTGAGTTACGGTGTGTGTGTGTGTATAATTAAATGCATATTCCTGAAGTCATTAATGTTAAAATTTAAAGCTGGAGGCTCATGTGATAACTATTATCATTTTTGATAAACTTATCAAACCCAGAACAATGTTTTTAACCCAATAGTGATGTTTCAGCTACCAATGTCATTTCTTTTCAAGTAACTCGAAATTGATTTTTATTTTTTAAAAGAACTTGAATGATTGGTGAGAATAAACCAAAGCTAGATTTTACTCCGCCTAGTTTTCTTTGTTCTCACATCATAATCACCATCTCAACATCTTCAGCACCATTCTCATATCCTGTCCTTGCATTGTTAGCTTTCTTGCACATTATTTTCATAAATTATTTGCTATTTGTATGTTGAAGTGGCTCCGAATGTACCTAACATTCTGCATTTGATGGGAGAAAAATGTAGAGTATTGGCGTGTCATAAAGTAATTAATACATCTAACCATATCCCAGACCATACTTGTCAAATTCTGGTCATGATACTCCTCATGTCATTTCAACAGTTGGTGAAATACTATATAAATAATGTTTATCTGTTTTGTGCATAGTTGATTGAATGCCCATCAATCTACGAGATGTTGCCAAATCCAGATTTCAAGTGGAAAAAGCAACCACAGATCAAGGTTTGGCAGAAGCAATCAAATGATGAGGAATCTTCTGTCAAACTTCAGACATATGGCTCAGTTGAAAGTATTAATCTATTTAAAGAAGCATTGAGGAATAATGAGGTAAAGCTGTTATATAACTGTTTATATTGTGATCAATCATCTGGTGGCAAAAACGAAGAGTACTTTTAAGGGATAAGAATTCTGCTATGTTCTTGTCTCTATATCATTTAAGTCATAGGACAAAAAATTCTTTTAATGACTTATTTCAGTTGTATTCACACTTCAGATGAGAAAACAAATGACTTCGTACATTTTAGTCTTTACATACTGTTACTGTTCTGTACAGCTGTAAACCCCCCTCTCTCTCTCTCTTGCTAATTTATTACCTCACATTTTTGTTTACATTTCAACTTGTTGCACTTGCAGCTAGATTATAATGGAAATACAATAGCTCTACCGTTCAACTTTTCAATTCTCAAATGGGCTGCTGGCACTCGCCAAATTTTGAATAATGCTCAACTACCCGATGGGGTCAGCTATTATAACATATATGGAACAACGTTGGACACACCTTTTGATGTCCTGTAAGTAACCGAACCACTTCATGAAATAGTAATAGAAGATACACTTTATGTTTGCATCAGAAATGTTGGGCATGCAGCATGCAAAGCTTCTTCTTCTGAACCACATAAATCCGTGGTCAAACTTGCGATCACAGGGTCTGATTGGGATACTGGAAAAGCTAATTTCAATTGGATATTAAGTTGAAGCTAGATATGATTTTAGTGTATCAGAAACAAATCATGTCTTTTCCGAAAACAAAAAATTGACATGTACCTGATATGGATGTAGAAAAGTACATTGGAGAAACTTAATTGATTAGCGTAGTTACTGATATGTGACTTGGATTAAAAAAATTGCATCGAATTTCTTTAGATGATATTGATGGAGAATGATCACCTTGTTAGATGAAAATTTTAACTTGCTTTTGAGGGTGTATATGTGGATTTTCCTCTGATCAAATATCTTTAATTATAGTATTATATTAACAGTGCATTTGGAGTGCTTCTAATATATCTGGTTCCTGCAAAAACCGTCTGTGCCGTTTGAAAAAGGACTGCTAGTCCTTGCTCCTTATTTGGTAATAAGCAGTTTTATTCATTTTAATTAAATATTGCAAAGAAAGCAATTTTGGCTGTCTATAAGTGCTTTTAACAATGTTACAGCCACTCCTAAACACAACCTGAGTCAGTTCTCGTGTTGTCGAATCAATCATTGACATTGAGTTGTTCTTTTCTTCTAAACCAACTATGCTACTATACTAATTCAGGTCAAGTTATATACCCCAAGTTAGTGATTAATTCGATCTTACACAGTGAACTATGTCCCATAATTTAGGGAAACTCTACTTTCATCTGCATAAACTAACATTTATTGCCTTACTCTCCTAGTCTGGGCATTATTCGCAAGTTATTTGGTAGTTGAAGCACGTCTATGTTTATCTTTAATGCAGCTATGGTTCAGAGACTTCTCCAATTGGGGACTTGTCCGAAATATGCCACTCAGCGGTGAGTAATAATAAATTTCATCTTATAGGATCGTTATAAAATTCATCTTAAGCTCTTGATTCTATCAAATGTTACGAAGTCCAGCTACAATGAGGGTGTTCTAATTTTTCCACCTGTAAGCCATGTAACATCTACCATATCTGTTATGTCATCTTTTTAATCAAAATTAGATTGTCAAATTGGTAAAGTTTGAGTGAAAAATATATTCATTTGAAACCCTTCTTGCAAGTCAGAAATTGTGGTCAAAATTCTTTTGACGAATGAAGCCCTGCCTTTTTCATCAGTATTTGGGATCTTTCAAAGTGTATGTTTTAAAAATTTTCTAACATTTTTTTCTCAAGTAAAATTGTCTTTTTATGCAATGGGTATCCACGGCTTTTAAGCACAAGTACTCCGCACAAACTCATTGAGGTTTTACTCAATTGTACATGTTGATACCTGTATCTGAGGGTCATTTTGTCATCCCTACTTAATTGAGATATAGTAATCGAAGAAATACCACCCTATTGATTCATGGACATCAAAGCTTTTCTCAAAGTATATTTATAATTCTCAGTGTTCGTTTATGACATTAGTTGTTGTATATTTTGTCTGTTCCAGCCAAAGTATTCATATGTTGATGGAGATGGAACAGTTCCTGCTGAATCGGCCAAGGTGCTCATCTGACATTTCATTTGATTTTCATCATATGTATATAGAACAATTATTTTTACTCCTGAATAAAAATTTGTTGCGTGAGCTTAGATATCTTATCGAGCCATTGTGCAAAATTTTGAGTTATTAAAATTTATCAGAGTACTATTTTGTTATCATATAAAAACACATTTTTGTATAAATGATATTTCTATTTATTATTCAGGCGGATGGATTTCCAGCAGTCGAGAGAGTAGGAGTTGCTGCTGAGCACCGGGGACTGTTACGCGATGAAACTGTGTTTGAACTCATCAGAAAATGGCTGGGAGTTGACCAGAAAATCAGTAAGCATTCAAAATCTTCAAGAGTGGCAGATGCCTCTCTACTCTAGGTAAGCATGTTTGTGTGTAAAACTTACATTCTTCTTGAACTTAAATCATACGTTGTATTTCAAATAGTCGATTAAAATGACATGATTGATAGTTATGCTTGTAAACTTGTGTTGATACTTCATCAACCAAGTTCTCTGTGATTGATCAATGTGAATTCAGTATGTGAGATTGTTTTCTACTATTTAGTGTTCTATGTTGTTTTATATAATTTGAATAATATGGTTGCCACATAATGGATTATGAGTCTCAAGAAACGACATGGATATGACATGGGGACTGATCAATATATATATATCTTATAAATTTAGCTCATTATTAATTTACCATATTGGTCCCAAATGGGGACTGAACAAAAATATTATTTAATCAAGGGTAATAATTTATCGAGTAAACTTAAAATGTAGAACACGACATGCAACATTGGGTAGACCCGGCCACGGTTCCGATTCAGAACCAAACTTGACGGAATCGTAAGATTATAGTTCCATCCGGCTTCGATTCCAAAACCGGAACCGAATTGAAATCCGAACGGTTTGGTTACGGTTCCACATAATTGGAATCGTAACCTTAAGTTCCGTTCCGGTTCGAAATCGAAATCGAAATCAAACCGATTTTGAACCGATTCGGTTTACGGTTCAAACTTCATAAAACCGTAGAACCGAATGGTTCGGTCGATTTTGGAACCGAGTCAAACCGTGGCCAGGTCTAACATTAGGGTTGTATCACAAAAGGTTAAAAGTCCAATTCTCTGAAGTTTGTTTATAAGAAAAAGTTTCATCACAAATTGTAGTAGCAAACCTCACAAAAGAAAGTAATGGTGAAGTTGATTAGCGCAGAAGAAATGAAAAAACCCAACAAAAGATTTTGACAAAGCCCATGTTTCTTGCAAATACACTGTGATACCAAGTCTTGTTTTTTTTGTTTTTTTTTTTTAAATTTAAATTTTAACGGCTGATTTATCATTATCCCTCACCCCCACTTCTCTCTATCCCCCCCCCCCTCCCCCCCAAAAATTAGCAAACACACACACACACTCTCCCTATAAAACTCAACCACCCTCCCTATTTAAAAAAACTAACTAAACCTAATCTATTCATTTAGTATGTGTGTTGCTGTGAATCAATTGAGAGTGAACAATATATTGAATTGAATTCCAGAGATCCTTTGAACAGTTAGAGAGAGAAACAGACGCGTAAAGAGAGAAAACACAAAACCAGTAGAGAGAGAAAGTGTGGGCATGAGAGAGAAAGGGCTCGTCCGTCGTCTTCCGGCCACCTTTTCCGGCGAGTGACCACTCCAAGAGAATCCCCTCGACGAGACGAAGCCAACGCCACCGGTCCGACGACCAGACTCCTCCGCACGCGCCCTCACTCGCCGTCGCGTCGCCGCTCCACGCGCCCCACGCACCGCCGTGCGTGCAGAACACCTCCCGGACCATAATCTTCCCCTCGTCGAGATACGCGGGTTAGACACCTCGTTTGCCCAATTCGGACCTTCGGTTGTCGTGAAACGAGCCAAAAACGAGAGTTAATGTCGTTCGATCGTTCGTCGGTGACCACCGAGCATCCACCATTACCACCACTGTCTTTGTGATCCTGATGACGTGTACTGTCTGTTGATCATCTCGTTCTGCAATTTTGAAGTCGTTGGAGCTCGGTACGTTATATTTTACAGTTTTAGGGGTGTAAATGTAATATATTGAGAGTTTTGGACTTATTCGTAAATTGGCATGTTTAGGGATCTAAATTATGAATTCTGATTTTTAGTGAGTAATAGGTGATAACTGAAAGTTTTGGGACTAAATTGATAATATGGAGAGTATTGGGGTTAAATTGCAAATTTGAAAAGTTTAGGGGGAAAATCATAATTTTAGTAAAATATAGGGACCTGATCATAATTTTATAATTTTTCCAGATTTTAGCGAGGACATATAGATATAGAGATTTTTGCGTGGATTGAGGTAAATACAAAACACGATGATTCCCTTAACATAAATGTTTGATGATTGATGTTTGATATATGAGTGTTATACTATAGTATAAATATATTTATATATATGTGTTTGGAAAATTGATTGAGTAAGTGATAGGATGAGAACATAAATTGTGAATACAAATTTTGGATATAATTGTATGCTTGTACTATGAATCGAAGTATTTGAGTATTATGTGATTTTGAGATGAGTTGATGAATGAAATGCGATGGGATGTGTTGTATTGGATGTTGTGTGAGATTATTGTTATGCTGCCAGATTTAGTATAATAATGGTCGGAGATGCGAGATTAGACGAGGCGTGTGGTTCAATCCCCCTCTTGCACATTTATACGAGATTATACTGTGGGAAACCTTGAGAGTATGAGAGAGACTCTCTCATTGGTTTCAATCCATTATTATACCAAATCCGTATAGCAAACATTGTTTGATTGAGGTGTGTTGTTGTGAGTATGTTTTGCCTGAGATAGCTTTTATATATTAATTGTGGTTTTCAGATATTAATTATTATTATTATTATATATATATATATATATATATATATATATATATATATATATATATATTTTGTTGGTGATGTCATGTTGAGAGTATGAGTGTTTTTACTTACTGAGCTCCTTAAGCTCACCCCCCATTTCCCAAACATCCCAGGTAGTTTGCCAGCGCAATAGTAGCAGTATCAGTACCAGGATTTGACTCGTTTGCCACAGCCATCAGTCGGGTTGGTCCAGACATTTCTTTTGGCTTTTGAGATAGGATATTTAGGACAACTTTCATGTTTTCAGACACTTTTGTTGTAAACACTGTTTGAGGTTTATTGAATTGCATCTTGTGAAATATTATCTTTTCTTTACAAATTGGGTTCAATTGCATGATATGTAGGTGCTCGAGCGCGAACCCCTTTCTAGGGTTGGGCCCGCTCTAAAGAGGGGTCGTGACATACACACTCTTGTCACAACCCATACATTTGGCATTCTAATATCAATTGAGACAAAAAAAAAATAAAAAATCATCCATCTCAAATTTTAAAATCCGTCTTGTTAAATATCGTCTCTATCTCATTACAAATTTTTGAATATTTTTTGTCCTAGTCCATTTCAAAATGGGGAAAAAAATTACTTATTTGTTTTATTATCGTGATATCCAAACCAACTCATTTAATATGCTATTTTCATATTTTTAGTTTAAAACACAAATAACAATTGTTATAAAATAACTATTTTAAAAATATAGAGTTATTTTCCCTTTTATTTGATGCATTTGTCTATGCAATGTTCTTGAGTATTAGTGGTATTGTCACCTAATCCACTTCAAATCAATTCCACATAATCGTCCCTAACATTTGTAGCATCCATCTACAAAATTTGAAAAACTAAGGTATCAACTATTTACATCTTGGTACTAATATAATGGATCAATAATAATAAAATAATTAAAATATTACAATGACAACTTCAATTTTTACAATAAATACTCAGGGATTTTTGGTTTGTGATAACTTTACATAAGTAATTGAATTTTTATTTTGTCAAAAAAAAAAAATGGATTTGTATTAGGTATAGAGTTGAGTTGTATCGAAATTTTATAAATTATGATTGATATTAAAGCACGAGTGATAGAAGATTATAAAAAATTTAACATATCTCCGCTTAACACTAGATCTAAATTTTTTAAAATTATTTTCTTTTTCCTTACTTAAGTTATTTAAATCTATCAAATAATTACTTAAAAGTAATGGGTGAAATTATTTTTTGATTCTTAAACTCAAATCTAACCCATTATAAAATGGGTTTTAATGGAACCCATAAATATCTTTGTAGGTGAATCATTTTTACCTACCTCCTGGGTTTCACGTGTCATATCAGGAAATGATTCTTCTCTAACAAGTTTCGTTATGTGTTATTAATGGATATTTTAAAGGACTGGATAGGTTAAATTACTCCGGGAGCACTCTAATCTACAATAATCTCATTTATTTTGTTTGTAATATGATATTAACCCACTTTACTTAACTTGCAAACAGCATATATATATATATGTGTTAAGGACCGACATTCTAACCAATTACATTAATTTACATACAATCCCACCAACTATAAAAGCTGAATTCATATCATAACTAAAGGGCTCAGAACCATAAAAATATTTAACCTTTCACTACTGACTTGAATATTGATGGACCTTTTACAGATATCTCCCTAATTATATTTGTTGACGGATGATTTTCATTCCAGGGGCAATTTTGAGATAATCCTCCCGAGACAATCCTCATTCAACCTTGAATTTGTTAGGTTATGGGGAGACCAAAGACAAACGCGATAAAAGGCAGATAGAACACACAAAATCGACAAGGAGAGTTTAAAACGTGGTTCGGGGAAGCGAGTCCTGCCTACGTCCACGGGCACAAAGTGGTGGGGGTTGTTTTTATTACCGAAACTAACTCGGCCGACCTCTTTGGAGGGAGGTCTAAATGAAACCGAGCTGTTTACCTTTCAAGTGTTTACAAGTGGTGCTCATTCTCTCTTTGTTACAAATTTCGCTATCCATTTTTCTCTATCTCTCTTTACAAATGAATTTAACTTCTCTTCAAATACTCAGAGAATTACAACACTATTCCTCTAGCTTTATGATGTTTCCCGCGTGATCTCCGACTGATTGACAGACTCTCTGCCCCAAGACTGTCATCGCCGAAAGTAAGCCTGCCGTCTGACGACCTGTCACATCAGCATGTTTTCTCCACTGCCACACGCAACAATAATGATGCCAGCCTGTAAAGAGCCTTTGAATAATGACACGTATCAAAGGGAGTCAAAGTTCTTTCAATCTCAACCGTTCATCTCAATCCGATCAGATGGAGCCTGAGGGCGACACCCGGCGCACATCTGTAGCCTTCATGGATCCAACGGCCACAAATGCACCGAGCTGACTATAAGAATGTCAGGCAATATTTCATTTTCTCTTTTACGAAAATTTGACTTCTCAAAGTGCAAAAGCTTCTTCATTCCTGAGACCAGCAACCTTCCAACCTGACCAGATCAACCGCCGACACACCTACTCAAACCAAGTAAGTTCTCGTTCGACCCCTCTCTTTTATTTGCTGTATTCTACCATCGCTGTTTGTTGCTTGCGAATGTTTGTTTACTTGTTGCTGCTTGTTCTTCATTTCTACCGGCATGTTAATCTTCTCGTTCTGTGTTGCGAAGCATGGTTCAGGTTTGGTGCTGAGCGTATGATGTATGTGTTCTCTGGTTGAAGGGTAGGTAGTGGGGTATGACGCATGTGTTTTGGGTTTTCTGTGTTTTGCGTTTGGTTGTATGTGTTTAGGAAGAGACTTGCCGTGTGTGGCCATTGCTAGGACATTTAGAGACTGTAGGCTTAAGTCCCCGGAAGTTAGAATAGCTCTCGAATCCGCGGTGCCTTAAACTGACCACTGACTGACCTTCTCATTCATGGCAACTGTTAGGAATGTCTGACGTTGAGTCCTCTTCGG
>SKCR01042362.1:0-73017 GCA_019454045.1 Zanthoxylum bungeanum
AATGGATTGTCGGCACCATAGAATTGCGACACGTGACACGTTGTGATTGGCTGATGATGATGTGGCTGACACGTGGCAGGTTGAGTCGGTCTTCTGCTGACGTGAATGATGACATGGCTGACACATGGGATGACATGTGTCGACACATGGCGATGGCAATTGTCGGCACCGTAAGCTGATGACACGTGGCACGGCGCACGTTTGCAGACCGGCTGTTATGGTGACACGTGGCACGACGCATGTTAGCAAAGTCAAACTTCTAAGATTCTGACACGTGGACCCGGTGCACGTTAGCATAGATCGGCGCACGTTAGGCATCGCGACGGCAAAGGCTTGCGCATCGCGACGTGCAAAATTACGAAAATGCCCTTTTGTCCGTTTTTCACTGTTTTGGCCCCAAATCACCTCCAAAATGTCCTGAAACTTTATTTATCTACAAAATAACACAAAAAACATCAAAATATTCACAAAGCTCAAGAAACTATACAAATTATTAGGTTAAATGAGTGGGAAATAGTGATACATTTACCACTCATCACACCCCCAAACCTAATATTTTGCTAGTCCTCGAGCAAAACACAAAATAAAATAACATAATTAAATTTAACTAAGCCACTTTCGTATGGATCACGATTGCATTTAGAGTATGCAACAAGCCTTTAAACCCCTAGGTGTCCCTAGGGGACGAGTTGTAGTCTCGTGAGGGTTTACAGCAATGATACCCACAAACATTTTACAACAGTAAAAATGTAGTAAAACTAATGCACGCAAAAGCAAAAAGACAATAGAAAAGAGAAAAAAGAAGTTAGTGACTAATCAGGTGAAACTTCTACTCCAAGTCACTAGTTGTTTTCTTTCTTTCTAAATTACCGAATAAGTAAATTCTCCTATTATATTTACCATTCTCCATATACACAGCCGACAAAATATTAAACAACTCATTTTTGCCCACAACAGTCACAAGTGCAGTTGATAAGAGAGTAATATTTTTGTCCTAAAGTTTTATCAGAATTCACACTTTTTTGTAGCAATGGAATAATTTTTCTCATTTTTCTGATTTTTTCTTTAAATTTTTTTTTATTTATATACAATATCTTCCATCTATGTAGCGAGTGTTAGGTCGGTGGCTCCCAAACCAGTTGGCTTTAGGGCAGTGTTAAGACACCCCTACGGACTTAATTACTCAGATTTCAGATATATATATTTTTGCAGCATCTTTGATCCATATAACGAGCTTTGGGCCAGTGACTCCCAAACTAGTTGTTTTAGGGCACTAAGTGTTAAAACACCCCTACGGACTTAATAACTCGGATCTCA
This sequence comes from Zanthoxylum bungeanum, assembly GCA_019454045.1. Taxonomy (NCBI): domain Eukaryota; kingdom Viridiplantae; phylum Streptophyta; class Magnoliopsida; order Sapindales; family Rutaceae; genus Zanthoxylum; species Zanthoxylum bungeanum. Next base: position 1,318 of record SKCR01042362.1, read on the forward strand.
GACGTTTTTTTTTTACTCCATTGCTTTTTGAGATGCTTCCTCCAATTAAAATAAAGTACTTAATATTACAAACTTTTCAATTATAGCTCATGTCCGTATGTTACCATGCATGTTGATAATACCTGCCAACTGAGCATGTGAAGATCCATTTTAGTCAGTATTATGGAGAATTAACCAATTAAATAATTCAAAAGGAAATAAACAAAAATTAACTTGTTCCGAAATAGGTTTAAGATACGTCTCAGGAGTGGAAATTCCTTACACAGCTATCTCTTACCAATTCACCTTTTTAGTCAAAATAAAAACAAAAACGCAAAATATTTTTGTAATTTTTTTGAAAATTTTTCAAATTTTTGCATTTTTCGAAAAAATAATAGGACTAAAAATAAAAACAACACACAACTAAAAACAAGATATTGATCAACTAATTCCCTCCCCCAAACCTAAATGAGACATTGTCCCCAATGTCTTAAACAGTAGAAGAAGAGTTTGGAAGATAGTACCTGGTTAGTTGAAATTCTACACGAAAAGTTAAAGGTTAAGATCTAGATTAATTCTACGCCTCTTACCACGATCGTCCTCGGACCAACTTATCTTTGAAAGGATATGGTCAATTTGTGGTTCATAGGCTAAGATTTGGTCAATTAGATCCGGAGCAGTTCTGGCAGTGAAGATGAGTTCTTTTAAAGGTTTTCACACGAACCCATTTCTTCGGGCATCATCAAGAAACACACAAGAAAATCATAAAATCCTTCAACGTTGTATAGTCCAAGCGGTTTCTGGTGTATGTTCAGGTTCGCCCAAGATAACACTGTAGAAATTTCCTCCAATGTACTAAAGCCACCTGGCAAAGCAATAAAAGCATCAGCACGGTTAATCATTTCTACCAATCGTTTAGACATACATGGCACGATCAGTTCCTCTCCGTTTGATGGTTCAATAAGATTTGCCTATGCCAAGGGTTTCAGGATGATTCCCAAGACTTGACTGCCTCCTTCTTGTACAGCCTTTGAAACGATCCCCATTAGTCCAAGATTGCCTCCGCCATATACTAAGTGCATATTCCTTGCGGCTAAAACTTGACCCAATTCATGTGCTGCTTCTACGTCTTATGGTTTAACACCAACACTAGTACCGCCAAAACACACATATGTTCTCGACTCGTCTTCTTGAAGTGGCTTCCATGTTTTACTCTGGATGTCTTCAAAAGTGAAATGATGACTTGAATTTATAACACCTGAAAAGGGTGAGTAAAATAATAGCACTAGTACCTGCCAAATGACAATTATTAGTTAAACAGTAAAATAAATCGTGATTGTCAAAAAGGTTTGGATCCTGTCGGAGAAAATAAAATAAAACAACAAAACAAATCACAATTATCAGGAAAAGACAAAGAGATATAATATGTACAAGAAATTTAGCGGCTTGATTGACGTATATGCGTCGGGGACAAGCTTCCCATCCAATTTTCTTATAAATTGGGAAACAGGGTCTTTTTGAGTCAGATTCTTAAGACTTAACTGTTGTCTTTGTTTTTGAAATTGTGTATGTAATTTGCGAAAGGCTATGTGAACATATCCACTGGGATGCGTCTCAAGAGTCGAAGATATATCATCTAAAGACTCCTTACTCAAGCCATCCCTAATGAATTTAATTTTGTCTTCACGATTATCAGACACAATTCCTAAAGAACGACAACAAGTATTGCAATTCCAGCATGCACATTTGTAACAAACACCTATTTGCTTAGCTCTACGTTTCTTTGCATATGTGCTTCTTCCAAATCCAGGCAAATAAGAATTACAAGAATCAGAATACTCACCTGCTAATCAGACTCGTGCTTCAATTACCCAACGAATGTCATTAGGAACACCATGGATCATTAGTAGTCTCATCCGTTCCAAGCGAGCTTTGTAAATTTTCATCAGAGATTTTTGAGGGAGAGAATGAAATTGCTTGTGAAGATTTGCGAGAGCTTCTTCCATATTGAAAGGACTTAATCTACAAAAACTAAACATACCAAATTAAATCACACCAAATCAAAATATATACAAAATTGCATGGGTTGCCTCCCTGCGAGCGCTAAGTTTAACGTCGTCAGCTAGACGTGACTTCTAGAACGTTAGGCTGGATCTGAAAGTGTGACACTTTCTTTTTGTCGCTCAAATAATTCTCCCCAGTAGTGCTTGACACGCTGACTGTTAACCTTGAATGTTTCATTGGTGTTAGGATCTAGTAACTCAATAGCTCCATATGGAAAAACCTGAGTGATCACAAATGGACCTGACCACCTTCATTTCAACTTTCCAGGGAAAAGTTTCAACCTTGAGTTGTACAACAGCACATGTGTTGGTGTTTGTTAAGGTCCCAAGATCATTAAATAAGCATGAAACAAGTGCGAATACAAATCAACGAAGTTGCGGAATACTCACAACGATTGGTTGAGCAAGCGGCAAGCAACAAAACTTGAAATTCTACCCACTGGATGCTCGACAATGGCAGTGAGTTGGCTCACTGTTTTCGGCCATTGGAGGTCCTCCATCAAGCTCCAAGCTTTGTGATAAACTTCCATGCTCATGGGTGGACTTCGCATGTCTCTCGGAGTGCTAGCTCTTGTGATTTTTGCCACAAAAATCACCACTTTTGCTTCCCATCTTCTCAGTAAAACCAGAAGAAAACAGCCCTCCATGTGCGAGAGAGAGAGAGATGAGAGAAAAAAAAAGTTGTGTGAGTTGATTTCAAATTTGTGTATCTAATACCCAAATGTCAATTTCAAATTCATTTACAATGAATTTGGCTTTCAAAAAGTCAAGCATTTAATGCTCCAACCACACACATCACTTCACATCAATCAATAAAGTTGTCAAGTCACATCACTCAAACTGACAAGTGATTTGACGCTTGAAGTGACTAACGATTTGACGCTTGATTTGACTTGCGTGCGGCAATCAAATTCGAAATGCGAATGCGCTCGCAAACAATCTCGGGCTCGGGTTCGCTAATTCCAAATTAACGAATTTTTCGTTGCGATGCAATTAAATGATTATGTCTATCGAAATCACTATTCACATCGCTAACGAATTAATTCTAAATTAATTCGTTCGCCCGAATTAAAATCTAATTTCAATTCCGCGTCGAAATCCAATTTCGTTTAATATATCAAATATATTAATTTATCGATTAATTCCAAATTAACCGTTATCTCTCTTCAATTGATATTTTATCCCAGATAAAATATCTCCGCAATTAATCCCAGATTAATTTTCTCTCTCTTCTAATTAATCCCAGATTAATTAAAAGTCCGAGTCATACGTCATCGGTGAATCTTCGGGAAGTGACCCATGAGATCCACTGATATATTTGTAGTAAATTCGGTCGTCGGACTATCCGAACACGTAAGTACATAGTACTACGTTTGTACCAATTTACAAGACAAGGTTGGCTTCTAGCAAAGCGCCATGCCTACCCAATTCTCCAGAAATATCCTTACATGAATAAAGGATCTATATCAGGCGTAGTATACGTAGTATTGCGTATGTCGATCCAGTATCGGATGATCACGTGCTAGGCCTGGGGCTGGAATTGTGTCTTCCCCATACGAAGCACATGTCGGATGTCTGGTAACTAGTCTCTATATCAGATAAACATGACCTTTTCATTTTATCCCGATGACTGCAGTACTTAAGAGTACTAGTACCGTATCCTACGTGACCATCATTTCCATATGACTGAAGTGATACTTCCGTCTTGACATCACACCCAACACACTACGATTCTCGATATACCCAGAAGAGACGTACACAGAAACCGGTTAAAGCCGTTGACGACCAAAACCAAAGTATATTGATTGTCGTAAGTATTAGCGGTGCAAGTCTCAGGTTAAGACCAAATACACCTACCCTGATTTCGGACTTCCATAGACACATAGTCATATTACCAATGTAATTCCGAGGGGTTCTATCCAGAGCGAAGCTGTTTCCTGTACCATCGGTAAAACACAACCTTCTATTACACTTGCATGAGTATCCTATACCCAAATATATGAGAACTATGTCGTTATGCCCTCACAACGCGCACAAGTGTAATACTAGTCTTTTACGTATTTATCGATGTCCAATCTCGATAATACTCTGACTATGGATATTTAATGATTTATCCTTCATGGACTGATATTGTCTCATATCATTCTCAATCCAGGAACAAATCATAGGGACCTCCTATCATTTATACATCTTGGTGATCTAATCACAAATGATAAGAGAGCAATCTCCTTTGTCACATAGTTAATTTGTACAACAACACCATGATCTGTACAAATAGCGACGCTATGGGTCATAATTGTCCAACAATCTCCCACTTGGCCTATAGCCAGTCACTCGAGTGTCTGACACCCGAACTATGTACGGTTGGCTCAAATTGCTGAGGAAAGGCTTTCATCAGCGGATTTGCATGATTATCATCTGATGCGATTTATTCGATCATCACATCGCCACGATGTATGATCCGAAAGAATCAGATGAATAATCGAAGTATGTATCTGTATGGCTGATGAGACCATTAATCATTTAGCCTGTGCTGACGTCTAGCTCAGCTGCTAACAGAATTATATCTAATCTAATTAGATCTATTATTGACCCAGATGGCTTCTATTGCTGCCTCAGCTGCAACAATAATCCATATTTTTTGTTTATTCGGTAACAGTATCTTGCTATGAATATTTCCAGCTCACTGTACCGTTATTCAAACTGTATAGTACCATTGTTACGACTTATAGTCGTTTTATTGGTTTAAAAAACTTGCTACAGTGATCCCAGTCACTTCAAGTTCTCCTTCTCCACAGATTAAGACAGCGTCCTTGGATCTCTCAGATACTAACGGATGTTCTTAACATCAATCCAGTGACTATCACTTGGATTAGCCTGATTGTGAATCCATATGCTCAATGCGTATGAGACATCAGGTCACGTATATTTTTCAAAGTACGATTTCTCAGAGTGTTTTCTCGAAAGCCAAGCTTTCACCGATTATTATTATGGGAATATCATTTCCAAGAAATGACCTATTATCATTATTTATAGGACAAGGATTGTCAGTGCGCTCCCACTAACCTTCTTATATACACAAGAATCATTTCGTTTTAATTAAATCATACACCATTATGATTACATCAAGACGATAATTCTAAGAACCTATGCTTGCTTCAATCCAAATATGGATCGAATAACCTGCAAACCTTGTTTGCTAGTTTTGGTACTACAAAACCGACAGGATGTTGTAAACATCCTCCAAAAGGTTTCCTTTTAAGGAAAGAGATTTTCCCGTTCAGCTGTCATATTTCATAAATGAAACATGCAGCAGTAGCAAGCATTATCCAAAAGGATTTATCGTGGCAACAGGTAAAAGGTTGAATCGTAATCAACACAATGTTGATAACGATAACTTTCCGCTAAAATCCTAGCTTTATACGTTGGTGTGTTTCCATCCATGTATGTCTTCCTAAAAGACTTATAAATTACCAATAGGCACAATGCCTTGCGGTATATCAACTAGTATCCAAACTTGGTTGATATACATTGAATCCATTTCGGATGTCATGGCACTTTGCCATAATAGGGAGTCGATACCTTGTATCACTTTCTCATACGTAGTCAGTTGGTATACCTCAATAAGATAGACATCTTTACGAAGTGAGATCAGAAACCCATACCCCAGGTTGTTTTCTGAATCTCTCCGACATACGCGTTTCTTGTGTATTCAAAGATTATTGGTAATAGTTTCATCTTAGATGAACTATTAGTGTTCCATTAAGGAATGGGTGTCTGGAACAGTATTACTCCGATTTTCATCGAGTTTTACTATCCTCCCACTTACCACTGCATATCGTTATTCCTTTCAGGAAAAACGCATGGTGAGCAACAATTACATTGTTCTCATGTGAGTTGTATAAGTACTATACTTTGGTATCCCTAGGATACCGACAATTGGCACTTATCCAATTTGGGTTTTAGTTTGGTATCATCCAAACATATGCCTAGCATACCCAAATAATCAGGAATGAGAAAACCCGGTTTCTTTCCCGTTCATATCTAATATGAAATCTGTCAAACAGATGTTTATGGAACCTTATTCAAAATAAGTTCTTGCACTGTTTAAAACTTATCCGTTGAAGGAAATGGTAGCTCAGAGCGACTCATAATTAACCTTATCATGTCTCACAAAATTCGGTTACTCTGTTCGGACACATCGTCAAAATGACGTTTTCCGAGAGGAGTCCTCATTGAAAGAATACTATACTCTTTCAAGTATATTAGAAACTTATTGCTTAAGTATTTTCCATTACGGTCTAACCCTGACAGTTTAATGCTTTAGCCAATCTGTGTGCCTATTTCGTGTCAAAACTTTAAAAGTTTCCGATTTGTGTTTCAAAAGAAACACATAACCATAACGCGATGCCACATCCGTAAAGGTCATGAAATATTCATATCCACTTCTAGCATAGCTAGACATGGGCCCACTTGCTTCACTATGAACTAGGGCTAACAGATTGGTGGCATTTACACTTTTACCAAGTAAATAGTGTTTTAGGCACATTACCCAATAAACTAGATTCGTTGACTTTATTTGAATGGAATCAAATCAGTCCTAGTACCCACCCTTCGAAAGTATGGGTATACGATTCTTATTTAATTGTGTCCCAGACAACAATGCCACATTTAAGTTTATTCTGATCAAATCAGTTTGAGCTATTTGTTTGTCATGTAATACATTTGAGATTTATTTATATTCAATAAATAAATGCTGTTTTCACATCTAATGTGTTTATCTCAATATCATCTTTATATAATGAAACACTTTAGTGTTCTATAATATAAATGTTCACCCGCAACGGGTTAAACACTGATATGGAGATAATGTCTCTAGTCAAACTAGTTACATTTTAACAGTTTCCTAATTTAGGTACACACCCAAGGTAGTTCCTAAAATTAGGTATCTACGGTTGAAACAGCGACTTTCGTCCCGTTTCCAATTCGCAGATTAATCTCAATAGAAGTCAGTATCCTGTTCAAAACAGATTCTGAACATCAATACATATATTTTATGTTCCACACTAAGTATTTAAAATATAATTTTAATACTAGTAGTGAACATAATGTTGACAAACATATTTGAAGTCGGAGCCTTGCACCATCTTCAATTCCTTCATATCTGCTTTGTCCAAACGGCAGTCACGCTTCTGCGATCCCGTTTGCCACATTTAGGCAGACATTTTGGGATATATCATTTATCTTTCCAGAAGATTATAATGATTTTACCTTTGCCCATTTCCACATTCCAGTAGCCTTTGGCCAAGCCTCGGGTTTCTAGAATATCGAAGTAAGGTGCGCCTTACGCTACTTGCCTAATTGCAAACTTTTGACTTTGTCTCCTTGAGAATAGTCATTAACTCTCCAAGAGTTATTATTGCAATTTGTACTTCTAAGATCTAAAATAGATCTATGAAGATCTTTTAATTTCATTATCATACTTTAAGGATCTAATCCTTATTTCTGATTAAGAAATTAAAGAGTCTACTGCGACAAGCTAAATGGATTAAGCACTAAAGTTATCATCGCATAAATCTTCCAAAGATTATGCTCTACTATTTTCTTAACTCCGGGCTTAGGCCTAATATGTTATTTTATCAAATAAAGTAACTTATTAGTTTCCAGGACCATCCTGAAATTTTATTCCCAATTTGAAAATTAAACAATTTGAATACATTTTCCCTATGATTATGTTTTAAATGTCAATCTTTCAATTTTATCTTGATTCTAATAGTCCAACTATTTAATCAATGATTTAGGTACTATTTATTATAATGATTATTATAGTCCAACTATATTAATCAATATACTTTAATAGATTAAAATCAATTATATTGATTACTATAATCCAATTATAAAATCCACTATAAATGAATAGTTTGAATATAGTCCAACTATTTATTAAAACAACATTTAAATATTAGTCCAACTAACATTTAATTCATTTGACGAATGATATTTGTTTGAGCGCGAATGGCAAATAATTAAACGAATATTGCAAATTCAATTTTTGCCTCCCACTATATTTCGGCGAGCCTCTAACCCTCTGTCGAGTACTCGGGAAACCGTGTTTCCTAGCGGGCTAGGATCCCGTTAAATATCACACAATCTTGACTTTGGCCAACAAATTGTATGATAATTAACTAGGTAGATCTCTAAGATCAATTGGATCCAATCCAATTCCTAGATCCAGTAGGGGGACATCCAAGTCCGAAATATATATCTTATATATGCCAATATATCCAATATATTACCTATCCTTTTTCCTCTGAATCAACTAAGCCTTGGCTTTGGCAAAAAAAAACTTTGTGATCCCAGTCAAGCGCGACCCATTGACCATGGAAAGCTTCGTAATCAATGTCGATGGACAAGAAGTGGTCTTGACTTTGGCCAACAAACCACAACTTGGACAAGACACCAATATGTAACAAAGCCTTCGTGATTAAAACACATCTTCGATGGACAAAGGCCTTAACTTTGGCCAACAAGCCAATGCTAGTCTCGGATCTTGAGTAAGAATCACTCAATGGAAGGAAAAATGCTTAATATTTTGTGTGTGTTTTTCGCGTGCAAATTGGCAACCAATTTATTATCTTTCTTAAGGTCTCATCATCATACACCCTTAAACATGCATTCTAAACACATAATAAAGCGCGTATAAATAAATAATAATGATATGCGGATGGATACTTTACACATTGATCCTAGATCAAATCTCTCACTTTCTCTCTCCCGCTAGCACATGTATTTACTTCTACCCGTTGCACTACACTTCTAAAGAAACCTCATTTACATTGAGGGGAATAGGTGAGAAGAGAATACAAAGAATAAGGAGGTAATAAGGCTGGACACTCAGGTCCAATTAATAAATCAAATTTATTACAACAATTTCTAAAATTGCCCCACCCATCTAATATCCATCTGATATACATTATTCATGCATCACAACCATGTATTCACACAAGCATGTTATCAATCAATCTAATCAAATTAATTAATCTGATAATTAGTGATCATCCGATGTTCAAACAACGATTTGATTTTGTTCGAGTCAAACTCATTTTGCGAATAAGTACTCAAAGTATGAATTCTTGAATTAAATTAAACTACATAATTAAATCCAATTCAATTTGTATTTAATACTAATTCGCTATTTAATTCCAAATTAAATACTACATTTTATTAACAAACCTATACGACTTAAATTCCAAATTTTATCTTTACGGGTCTCAAAGCCCGATTAACGTCCAACGTCAATTCAATTAAAGTCCAATGGGCTTTTAATTAATTTCTTAAGGTGTGGACTTTTGGTCAACTCGGGTCAAACCGAATAACCAAAATCTAATCAAGGAGTTACCCCATAAGCCCAGAAATCAATTTAGGGCCAATTAAACTTTAAAGGTCCATTAGTCGCATTTGGGCTTTATGGAAGCGGTTTTGGGCCCAATTGGATCCAACCAATTTAGCCTAAACCCAACTTGGTACAACCAAGCCCAATAAGCCCATTTACAACATTACAAGCCCAAATCCAATTTAAGCCCAACTAATTAAATTCCAAAAATCCAATTTCCCAATTTAATTACACTAAAGTGTATAACACAATTAATCACCCAAATCAATATTTCCAAAACATTAATTTATACAATTAATCATGCTCAATTACAACAAAACATGTCCAACACATTTCATCAAAAATCAATCCCAATTTTACATGCTAAAGCTCTTGGCAATATGGGCAATTTGTGTCCGATTCGGTTTCAATCTAATTAAATCCACAATCGACATTAAATCAACATTCCCAAATCGTTTCAAGTCATCCAATGATCAACGAAAAAAAAATTACCAAGATTTTACGCATAGTGACATTCGACCAACACCAAAATTTTGGGCAAATTTGTTCCAAACAAAATTTAATCAAATTGATCCAATCAATCATGCACAAAACATCAATTAAGCATATTAAATCATCTAATTTCATTATTCATGCTCAAAATCAATTTTACCCAAATTTTAAGCCCTAATCATTTTCATGCTCAACCTTGCTTAAGATACCATTGTTGGTGTTCGCTAAGGTCTCAAGATCATTAAACAAGCATGAAACAAGTGCAAATACAAATCAACGAAGTTGCGGAATACTCACATCGATCGGTTGAGCGACGCGGTAATAAAAAAAACTTGAAATTCTGCCCATTGGATGCTCGGCAGTGGCAGTGAGTTGGCTCACTGTTTTCGGCCATTGGAGGTCCTCCATCAAGCTCCAAGCTTTGTGATAAACTTCCATGCTCATGGGTGGACTTCCCTATCACCTTCGCATGTCTCTCGGAGTGCTAGATCTTGTGATTTTTGCCACAAAAATCACCACTTTTGCTTCCCATCTTCTCGGCAAAACCAGAAGAAAACAGCCCTCCATGGGCGAGAGAGAGAGAGATGAGAGAAAAAAAGAGTTGTGTGTGTTGATTTCAAATTTGTGTATCTAATACCCAAATGTGAGTTTCAAATTCATTTACAATGAATTTGGCTTTCAAAAAGTCAAGCATTTAATTCTCAAACCACACACATCACTTCTCATCAATCAATCAAGTTCTCAAGTCACATCACTCAAAGTGACAAGTGATTTGACGCTTGAAGTGACTGACGATTTGACGCTTGATTTGACTTGCGTGCCGCACTTGAATTCGAAATGCGAATGCACTCGCAAACAATCTCGGGCTCGGGTTCGCTAATTCCAAATTAACGAATTTTCCGTTGCGATGCAATTAAATGATTATGCCTAGTGAAATCACTATTCACGTCGCTAACGAATTAATTATAAATTAATTCGTTCGCCCGAATTAAAATCTAATTTCAATTCCGAGTCGAAATCCAATTTCGTTTAATATATTGAATATATTAATTTATCGATTAATTCCAAATTAACCGTTATCTCTCTTCAATTGATATTTTATCCCAGATAAAATATCTCCGCAATTAATCCCAGATTAATTTTCTCTCTCTTCTAATTAATCCCAGATTAATTAAAAGTGTGAGTCATACGTCATCGGTGAATCTTCGGGAAGCGACCCATGAGATCCCTGGAAATGTTGGTAGTAATTTCGGTCGTCGGACTATCCGAACACGTAAGTACATAGTACTACTTTTGTACCGATTTACAGACAAGGTTGGCTTCTAGCAAAGTGCCATGCCTACCCAATTCTCCAGAAATATCCTTACATGAATAAAGGATCTATATCAGGCGTAGTATATGTAGTATTGCGTATGTCGATCCAGTATCGGATGATCATGTGCTAGGCCTGGGGCTGGAATTGTGTCTGCCCCGTACGACGCACATGTCGGATGTCTGGTAACTAGTCTCTATATTGGATAAACATGACCTTTTCATTTTATCCCGATGACTGCGATACTTAAGAGTACTAGTACCGTATCCTACGTGACCATCATCTCCATATGACTGAAGTGATACTTCCATCTTGACATCACACCCAACACACTACGAATCTCGATATACCCAGAAGAGGCGTACACAGAAACCGGTTAAAGCCCTAGACGACCAAAACCAAAGTATATTGATTGTCGTAAGTATTAGCGGTGCAAGTCTCATGTTAAGACCAAATACACCTACCCTGATTTCGGACTTCCATAGACACATAGTCATACTACCAATGGAATTCCGAGGGGTTCTATCCAGAGCGAAGCTGTTTCCCATACCATCGGTAAAACACAACCTCCTATTACACTTGCATGAGTATCCTATACCCAAATATATGAGAACTATGTCGTTATGCCCTCACAACGCGCACAAGTGTAATACTAGTCTTTTACGTATTTATCGATGTACAATCTCGATAATACTCTGACTAGGGATATTTAATGATTTATCCTTCGTGGACTGATATTGTCTCATATCATTCTCAATCCAGGAACAAATCATAGGGACCTCCTATCATTTATACATCTTGGTGATCTAATCACAAATGATAAGAGAGCAATCTCCTTTGTAACATAGTTAATTTGTAAAACAGCACCATGATCTTTACAAATAGTGACGCTATGGGTCATAATTATCCAACAACATACTGCCTTGGTTCCAACTGGCTGTGCACTATTTTTTGGTCATGCCATTTCTTGGTCTTTTCTTTGTACAATATGGCATTCTCATAAGCCTATAGGCGAAATTCCTCCAATTCATTGAGTTGGTGAAGTCGTTTCTCTCATGTAGCTTGTGAATCAAGATTCAACTTCTTCAGTGCCCAGTACGCCTTGTGTTCAAGCTCAACTGGCAGATGGCTTGCTTTCCCAAACACCAATCGATATGGGGATATACCAATGGGTGTCTTGTAAGCTGTTCGGTAGGCCCATAATGCATCATCTAGTTTTGTAGACCAGTCTTTCTTTGTTGATCCAACAGTTCTCTCTAAGATTCTTTTGATCTTTATGTTTGAAACCTCAACCTGTCCATTTGACTGTGGATGGTAAGCAGTGGCAACCTTGTGAGTAACTTCGTATTTGGATAGTAGTGCATCAAAGTATCTATTGCAGAAATGTGTGCCATCATCGCTGATGATTGCACAAGGTGTTCCAAACCGAGTGAAAATGTTCCTTTTCAGGAATTTGATCACCATTTTTGAATCATTGGATGGCAGTGCAATTGCTTCGACCCATTTGGAGACGTAGTCTACAGCAACCAGGATGTACAGGTTTCCGAATGATGGAACAAAGGGTCCCATGAAATCAATACCCCATACATCGAATATTTCCACTTTTAGAATGTTTTGTAACGATCCTTCATTTCTCCTTGAAATATTCCCCGTTTTCTGGCACTTGTCACAATGAAGAGCAAAAAGATAAGCATCTTTAAAAAGAGTGGGCCAGAACAAACCTGATTGTAGGACTTTGGCTGCAGTTTTGTTTCCGCTAAAGTGTCCAACATATGGTGATGAATGACAGTGCTGCAAAACACTGTTGACTTCCTCATGTGGAACACAACGCCTCAGTAATTGATCAGCACATCATTTGAACAGGTACGGCTCATCCCAGACATAGTGCTTAACTTCTTTGAAGAACTTCTTTCGTTACTGAGTTGTCCATTCCAACGACCATTTTCCTGATACAATGAAGTTGACATAGTCAGCATACCAAGGGACGTCCTGCTGTTTCATGGCAAACAATTGTTCATCTGAAAAAGTTTATTTGATTGTCAGATTTTTGCCATCTGTTTCTCCATTCTCAAGCCTCGATAGATGATCTGCCACATAATTCTCTGTCCATTTCCTATCTCGAATCTCCACATCAAATTCTTGCAGAAGAAGTATCCAACGGATCAATCTGGGTTTCGCATCTTTCTTCGTGATCAAGTATTTGATTGCTGAATGATCTGTGTAGACCACCACTTTGTGACCCAGCAGATAGGAGCGAAATTTTTCAAAAGCGTACACAACTGCGAGCAACTCATTTTTAGTGGTTGTGTAGTTGAGTTGAGCTTCATTCAAAGTTCTGCTGGAGTAGTAGATGGTGTGGAAAATCTTTGCTTTGCGTTGTCCCAAAACTGCACCTACAGCAAAATCACTAGCATCACACATCACTTCAAATGGAAGGGTTCAGTCTGGTGCTACAATGATGGGTGAAGAAATCAGCTTTTGTTTTAAGATCTCAAAAGCTTCCTGGCATTCTTTCGTGAAGTTGAAAGGCACATCCTTCTCCAGAAGATTGCACAGAGGTTTAGCAATCTTGGAAAACTCTTTGATAAATCTCCTGTAAAAACCTGCATGTCCGAGAAAGCTTCGAATCCTTTTTACTGATGTCGGTGGAGGTAGTTTTTCAATTGCTTCGATTTTTTCTTTGTCTACCTCAATTCCCTTTTGTGAGATCCGGTGTCCAAGAACAATGCCTTCATGTACCATGAAGTGGCATTTCTCCCAGTTGAGTACCAGGTTGGTATCTTCGCATCTTTGTAACACATGTTCCAAATTTTGCAAGCAGTGGTCAAAAGAATCTCCAAAAACAGAAAAGTCATCCATAAAAACCTTCATACTCTGCTCCAGCATGTCTGAGAAGATGGACATCATGCAACGCTGAAATGTAACAGGGGCATTACATAATCCAAATGGCATCCTACGGAAAGCAAAAGTACCATAGGGACATGTAAATGTAGTTTTCTCCTGGTCTTCTGGTGCGATGGAAATCCGATTGTACCCTGAATATCCATCCAGAAAGTAATAGAACTCATGTCATGCCAGTTTGTCTAACATCTGGTCAATGAATGGTAGCGGAAAATGGTCCTTTCTCGTGGCTTTGTTCAGCTTCCTGTAGTCCATGCATACTCTACATCCAGTCACCGTTCTTGTTGGAATCAGTTAGTTCTTTTCATTTGTGACAACAATAATTCCTCCTTTCTTCGGCACACACTACATAGGACTTACCCAACTGCTGTCTGAGATGGGGTAAATGATGCCAGCATCCAACCATTTGATGATTTCTTTCTTCATGCCTTCCTTCATGATTGGATTGAGTCTCCGTTGATGCTCCAATGTGGGTTTGTACTCATCATTCATCATAATCTTGTGCATGCAAAATGATGGAATAATGCCTCGAATGTCTGCTATAGTCCAGCCAATGGCTCTTTTGTGCTCTCATAATACTCTAAGTAACTTTTCTTCATGCTCCAATGTTAGTGAAGAAGAAATAATAATAGGTAATTCAGAAGAGTTTCCAAGAAATGCATACATGAGATAGCTCGGAAGTAACTTTAGCTCCAACTGTGGTGGTTCTTCAATCGAAGGCTTGATTCGATCTTTCTTTGGCAGTTCCAAGCTTTCAACTGGTGGTGTTGATTTGAATCGGAATGGTTTGTCAATGTAGTTGATACATTCCATGATTTCAGCATCTAGCTCGCTGTCAATCATGTTGGTGATGCAAGCTTCAAGTGTATCCATGGGATTTGGCTCAGTATCTTGAACGATACTATCAACAACATCAACTCTGAAGCATTCTTCTTCCTTTTCATCATTCGGGAATTTCATGGCTTTGAAAACATTAAAGGTAACCTTTTGGTCCTGCACTTTCATGGTCAGTTCTCTTTTTTGCACAACAATCACAATTTTACCTGTAGCCAAGAATGGTCTCCCAAGAATGATAGGTACTTCTTTGTCTTCTTCCATGTCAAGGATGATGAAATCTGTTGGGAGAATGAGATTATCAACTTTGACCAGCACATCTTCAACAACACCTCTTAGAAATGCTAGTGTTCGATCAGCAAGTTGCAACGAGATTGAGGTAGGAATTGCTTCTACAATCTGCAGTTTCCTGTAAATAGAAAAAGGCATCAAGTTAACACTAGCTCCTAAATCACATAAAGCCTTACCGATGTAATGTTCTCCAATGGTGCATGGGACAGTGAAACTGCCAGGATCTTTCAACTTCGGAGGAAGTTTCCTCTGAATGATGGCGCTACATTCTTCCGTTAATGTTACTGTCTCGTAGTCTCCCAACCTCCGTTTTCGTGAAAGAATGTCTTTCATAAATTTCACATAACTGGGGATTTCTTCCAACGCTTCTGCAAATGGGATATTGATGTGCAGCTTTTTGAACACCTCCAGGAATCGAGCAAACTGCTTATCCAGTTTGTTTTTCTGAAGACGCTGAGGAAAATGTGGAGGTGGAGTGATCTGATCTTTTTCTTTTTCATTTGTTTATTTTTCCTCCATCTGTGGAACTGCATCATTTGGAACTTCCTCAATTGTTGTCTTGATTCCAACATCTTTGTTGATCTCAGTACCGCTTTTCAAAGTAATGGCTTGACATTGCTTCTTCCCTCGGTTCCTTGGATTTGGTTCTGTGTTGCTGGGAAGATTACCCGGCGGTCTGTAACTCTGAGCATTAGCCAGTTGTCCGATTTGATTCTGCTTTGATGGAAGTAGATTGGTTCTGAAACATAGCATCGTACTTTTTTAACTGAGCCAGCACTTCTTCTATTCCTGGTTCATTTGCCTGCTCCTGTCCTTTGTTCTGTTGCTGGAATCTAGGTGGTGGATAGTTCTGCTATTGGAATCTAGGTGGTGGATTTTTCTTTTGCCCTGAATTGTTGCTCCATGAAAAATTGGGATGATTCCTCCACCCTGGGTTGTAGGTGTTGGAATAGGGATTGTTCCCCTGTCTGTTGAAATTGTTGACATAATTCACTGTTTCTTCAAGTTGGTTCGGTTCTGGTGCTCCTCCATATGGTGATCTTATGGCTCCAATGTTGCTTTGAGTACTGAGAGTCTCCATGAATTTACATATCTGATCTAGCTTGGCATTAACTGCTGTATTGGCTCCAACTTCATAAATTCCTGCAATTCTTTGGATCATGCTCATTTCTGTTGGCCACAAAGAATTGTTGTTGGTCATTTATTCGATTAGGTCCCAGGCTTGATCTTCTCCTTTTGCCATCAAAGCTCCTCCAGCAGCAACATCAATTGTGGTTCTCATTATTCCAGAAAGTGCATTATAGAATGTTTGGACTTGAAGCCATTTTGGAATCTCATGGTGAAGACGTTTTCGGAGCAAATCTTTGTACCTTTCCCAAGCTTCGTATAGAGTTTCTGAGTCTTGTTGCACAAAGGATGTGATGTCATTCCTCAGCTTTCCAGTTCTGGCTGGTGGAAAGTACTTTGCAAGAAATTTGGTGGCTGAAGTGTTCCAAGTTGTGATGGAACCTGCTGGTAGTGAATGTAGCCAAGCTTTAGCTCTGTCCTTCAAGGAGTATGGGAAAACACGCAGTCTCATTGTTTCTTCAACTTCTCGGTTGTTATTGAAAGTGCCACAAACTTCCAGGAAGTTGCTGATGTGGGCATTAGGATCTTCAGTTGCATTCCCCCCGAACTGAACTGACTGCTGAATCATCTGAATGCATGTTTTGATGTCACCCGCATTTGCTGGTAAGGGAGGAAGTACAATACATGAAATGAATCTGTCAACCACCGGAATGGTTCTATCTCGAATGGGAATTGGTGGTGCAACCTCCAAAGGTTCAGGTTCCATGTTACCAATTGCTTCTTGGCCTTCTCGCCTTTCCCTTCTCAACTGTCTGATGGTTCTTCCAATCTCTGGGTCAAGCGGTTGGAGTTCAAAGCTTCTAGGTCGTCTCATGAAGGATATGAGAACCGGAAACACAAGAAAACAAAAACAATAAGTAAAAAGAAATTAGATACAAGTAAAGATATCTAACCTTTAAACTAATAGTGAAAGATAAATAAGTCTCCGGTAACAGCGCCAAAAACTTGAACGATGCAATCACACGCGTATAACGCAAGCGCAAATATCGTTCAAGTAATATAAAAAGTATCGATCCCACGAGGACTTAATACCTAATTTATTAATTTTATGAGGTCAAATTATTACTAGTACCTAACAGGTTGATTGATTGATTTGAAATGGTGAAGATTTTGAATTTAAAAAACAAGTAAATAAAATTACACGAAAATAGGTTTAAGAAGAACCAATATTAGGAAACTATCTAGGGTTGTGAATCTTTCTAATATCTTTTAAAAGATATAGTGGTTATTTCATGTTTGTATAATAAATCGGTTTACTAACCTGGAACACTAAATTATGCGGAAGCCTCTGTCGATGGTCAGACGCAAATACCCAGTATAACTCAATTGAACCATATGTCTATGTCAACCAAATTACCTGGATTCATTAAGTTTAAGTTCCAATTATGGCTACCCCCGCCCGACAGGTACATGTCTATCCTATAAGGAGATCTATTAAAGGGTTATCTATCCTCAAGGAAGATCGTGGGCTATTAAGTCTAAGGCTGAAACCTAAAATTCCTTTGTCAAGTTTATTTTAGATTTACCAAATCAATCTTATTAGTGGCCAATTAACAAGACGCATTAAGCTTAAGACTTAATAAGTAAACCTTTAAATTACCCAAACTATAAAATAACCCATTTATAAACCGGTGATATTAAAATTCATCAGAACCCCAGATAACTAACTTAGTTACGACACATAACTAGGGCTAGTAAAAACTTAAAATTAAATGACATAAAGTTAGAATGCTGAAAAGTAATTGCGGTAAAGTAAAAGATGAAAAGTAAATTACAATAAAATAAAATGCTAAGGTAAAAGGATCAACTTTTACTATTTATTATTTAGATATCTCCATTAATATAATATATTAACTTGTGATTATTTTACCAACCAGCCATATAGGCGGTAACCTGATTAAGTCAAATTAAGTCCAACCAACCATAAAGGCGGAACCAAAATTAACCTGCCATATAGGCGGTAAGAAAATTTAATTACAAACCGACCAATCTGGCGGTATCATTGCTTAGTCAGGTTTAAACCAGATTAAAATGAATTACCAACCGACCAATATAGCGGTATCATTTTTAAGTCAAATTTTAAATAGTGAATATATTATAATTAAGGGAGATTAATCTAAATAGCAATAGTAAAAGAATTACCTTTCACCCTAGCAGGGGGAATTTACCTCCTCATGGTTGAATAGTAAAAACTGTAAAAGTAAAGAAAGTAAATTACTATTATTATAGAACGTAATTAAAATTAATTACAGAACAGAAATTAAAACAAACTAGATAGAAAACTCTCTATTTACATCAGAGAATTCAGAGAGGAAGGTACATCTGAAACTGAAATTTCGAGCTCTATTTATAGGCCTCAATAAGCTTCCCGCGTCGCGAAGCCAAGTTTGTTATTGCGTCGCGACGCGATGACGTGTCAAAGCGTGATTGGCCGGTTCAGATTCTTATCTACTGACGTGGCAATTGCGGATAATTTGATTCAATAATTGTGCTGATGTGGCGCTTACGTGGCGACACGTGGCGAAAGGGATTGTCGGCACCATAGAATTGCGACACGTGGCACGCTGTGATTGGCTGATGATGACGTGGCTGACACGTGGCAGGTTGACTCGGTCTTCGACTGACGTGGATAATGACGTGGCTGACACATGGGATGACATGTGTCGACACGTGGCGATGGCGATTGTCAGCACCGAAGGATGATGACATGTGGCACGGTGCACGTTAGCAGACCGGCTGTGATGGTGACACGTGGCACGACACATGTTAGCAAAGTCAAACTTCTCAGATTCTAACACGTGGACCCGGCACACGTTAGCATGGATCGGTGCACGTTAGACGTCGCGACGCCAAAGGCTTGCGCGTCGTGACGCGCAAAATTACGAAAAAGCCTTTTTGTCTATTTTTCACTGTTTTGGCCCCAAATCACCTCCAAAATGTCCTGAAACTTTATTTATCTACAAAATAACACAAAACACATCAAAATATTCACATAGCTCAAGAAACTATACAAAATATTAGGTTAAATGAGTGGAAAATAGTGATACATTTACCACTCATCAGATTCCTATTAACGTTGGTGTACCATCTATTAGGAAATCTTCGGTGAGTCATTCAGTGTTTATCAAATAAACACCTACACGTCTATACGAGTCTCTCAAGACTCATGGGTCATTGGGATTAACCATCGAACTAAGTCTCGATATACGACTGTTGGGGTCATATCAGGGAGGCGAAGGGGAATGAGCGTGGTTCGGGCGAAATCATAGTTTAAAATTTTTTAAACTTACAAATAAATTATTAAATATCCAATATTGATAATTCATTCATATTTCACCTAAACATATTTATTCGATATCATATAACGACATAAATAATATAGAAACATTGCGAAACTTTTGCGAAAATATTTTTCCACAAAATAGCATAAAACACGTTTACGGCCGAATCGACCAACCAATGCACATGGGGACTGTCCAGGTTAGCCCCAAAAATATTTGGACAGTTCTTGGACTGCCCGAACAGTGCCCAGTTCACTATTTGGGCAGCTGTTACCTGGTAACGCCGTTTTTGGCCGTTTTCTCGTATTTTCACACCGAAATAATTTCCGATAAATATTTTTCTTGGGTAATTAAAATATACCAATTTATTCTCATTACTCAATAAATAAAAACTGATTTTTTATCTATAAAATTAGATTTATCATTAATTACCGTGAGACCCCTAAACTTTGCACTTTGCTCATTTTGGTCCTTAAATTGTCAAATACATATTTAAGTGATTCCAAATCATTCCCAAAATGATTTATACATGTCTAATACATGAAATTAGAAATTGCAACACAAATCCCCAAAAATTCTGTAATTGTCGAACACAGCCCAGAATTTTCCATTAATTGTGATTTGGCCCCAAATGTTCAAAATATGTCAAAATCAAATCCAATCAAACCCAAATTTAATATAAATCAAATATAAATCAAATTATATCATATATATGAAAAGCCCCAAAATTGGATTAGGTTACGAATCCTAATTTCATAAATTACTCCAATTTCACAATTTACATTAAATTCAAAATTCAACACTTTAATCAATCCATTACCACACCAATCAAGTCTCACCATCATGAAATTACTCAAGAACAATTCTAGGTTAATTATGAATGGCTAAGAAATTCTAGAATGGCAACTTTAATTACTAATTGATCTAAAAAGCTTAATTACATTTAACAAGCTTATTAATTAATCATACATGCTTAAACACCTTCAAACAAATTTCTAACACAATAATTCACATAATCGAACGATCATCTGATCGGAGGATAATTTATGTTCGATTAAATTATCACGATTCATGTCATGTCCAACTTGAGGGGAACCCAAAAGGTCACACACAACAAAGTCGAAATCAATGGTTAACAGTACATAGTACATATTTAACAGCATATATGATTGCTGTAGGAATTGTTCATAAATGGTTCAATGTGTTTAATTATTGAACAGATCATTTATGAGGTTCCATAATGGCTTAGGGATTGGTGAATGACGATAGGGTCACTTTGGGAATTAGAATAAATAGATTAAAAAAAATTACTATTCACGTGAATAGTAATGCATGAATAGTAAAAAATATTTATTTAATTTTGTTATTTGTTTTGAATTCCAATTCGGCCCAAACTCTTATTAGGGTTTTATAATCTCATTAAACCTCTAAATTAAGATCCAATGGCTAAGATTAAATTGGCTTTTATCCCACATCAGATTCTTAATTAATTTTGTTGTCTTTGGAGCACTATATAAACCCAATGAATTCTTCACAAATTTTTACACCAAACCTTTCAAATCTTGGGTTTATATAAGTGAGCAACTCTAAATTTTTAAGAGTAAGCCATTGATTTTGAGGATCCTTAAGTCTAATTGACTAGAGGAACCTCGATTTAAAAGTTTTGAGGTATTTGTCTAGGCTAGCACCAAGGGCAAAATACCCATGAACTCAATGCGTAGTCTTGCCGTTGAGTTTTGGCTTTGGTGTGTGCATCTTTGGAGGCTACACACTTGGGTGGCTCTTTGGAACGTGGAAGAGCTTGCTGAGTTCGAGAAAAGCTTGTAGATTGGAGGGAGGACTGGAAGAGTCTACGGTTCAAGTAAGTTTTTTTCTTTCTTTATTTTAATTGGAGTTTTTTATGATAGTTATCATGTTTAGGTTTATGTTCTTTGCATGTTTATAGTTTTATGCTAAGAATATATAGTAACATGCCTAGGCTTGTAGAATAATCAAAACAAATGGGTTTTGGGCAAAGGGAAAGCGGCATCATAATTTTAATTATTTATTTTTCCGCTGCGCACTCGCGGCCGCTTCCCAACAGATACAAACATCAAATCTCTATAGGTATAATCGTGTCGACGTATCTTATTAGCAATTTTCTAAATAACACTCGGAACTTACTTCCGAAGTATTCCACGGCCATGGATTTAACAGATTGCTAATCATATAATGAATACCTATGCCATGTACACAGGACTGACAGATCCTATCTTGATACACACAGGATATCATGAGCATGAGTCCACACCCCAAGAACAGGCGGATGTATGATCTTAATAGATCGATGACATGACTGTCATCTAAGTGTAAAGGATAACTCATATATCCACAGTGGTATCTCAAGTCAAAAAATCACTATGCCACTCAACCCAAGAAGATTGATATTGACGACATGTACTGGTGGTTCATTCGGATAAACCTCAAGTCAAATAAACACCTACACGTCTATACGAGTCTCCCGAGACTCATGGTTCATTGGGATAAACTTGTTGGGGATATGGCCTATACCCAACTTGTGGATGGGCTATATGTACATGTATTTGTAATATTGTCATTAATTAATAAAATGGAAATATTTATTATACGTGTCTTACATAACTTATATGAATCATCAAACACTGTAATAAAGCCCTTCGAGTAATAAGATGATGGCGTCCACGCCTTATGAGAATCATTACTTCTAAACATTCCTAGTCATAGTTTTGTGAATAATATGGGCGTTCACAAAGTGGAGAGACTAGTATGATGATATGATCCGCCCATAAGTGGGGTAGCCGATCTTATAGGCTACTAGCGAAGATCCATCCGCTTGGTGTATCACATGGATGCATGAGTTGCTCGTGTCCATCGAACTGACCGCCGAAAGTTTTCACATGGAGTGTTTATCTCATGTGTCTATGACAACTTTCATGTATCGATTGTATGACTAGTCTTTAGACTTGAGGGTTTTTACAATCTTATGTGTGGATCAAATAACTTTGACATTCTCCTTCCCCGGTTCAAAAGATCCGGTCATAAGGTTACGATTTGGTCATTTGTTGAAACACATGAAGTTTGTAAAGATACAAGAGAGAATAGCCACTCTCTCGGATAATATTTTCTTATAAGAGTAGTATTCCAGTTCGAGGGTTGATATGTGTGATCAGTGCTTGAGACTGTGGCCGCAACGGAAGAATTATGTGAGATTCTTGGGTTAGCACGATTCATGACACTATCAACATCATACCTTTGACTATATGGGTAGACACTTTCCATACACTAGGTCAAACGGTGGGGATACAGTGAGGCAAGGGAATGTATCATATGTAAATCGCATACAGAATGGGTATATATATCTTTCCTTCTCATTTGGGGGTCTTTGCATGTTGCTAGATGTCAACCTTGGTCATTGAAATCGAACGACCATCTGATCGGATGATAATTTATGTTCGATTAAATTATCAAGATTCATTTAATGTCCAACTTGAGGGGAACCCAAAAGGTCACAAACAACAAAGTCGAAATCAATGGTTAACAATGCACAGTACAAATTTAACATCATATATGATTGCTGTAGGAATTGTTCATAAATGGTTCAATATGTTTAATTATTGAACAGATCATTAATGAGGTTCAATAGTGGCTTAGGGATTGGTGAATGACGATAGGGGCACTTGGGAATTGGAATAAATAAATAAATAAATAAAAACGTGAATAGTATCATGAATAGTAATTTTTTTTTTGTTATTTGTTTTGAATTCCAATTCGGCCCATACTCTTATTAGGGTTTTATAATCTCATTAAACCACTAAATTAAGATCCAATGGCTAAGATTAAATTAGCTTTTATCCTACATCAGATTCTTAATTAATTTTGTTGTCTTTGGAGCCCCTATATAAACCCAAAGAATTCTTTACAAATTTTTGCACCAAACCTTTCATATCTTGGGTTTATATAAGTGAGCAACTCTAAAGTTTAAGAGTAAGCCACTGATTTTAAGGATCCTTAAGTCTAATTAACTAGAGGAACCTCGAGTTAAAAGTTTTGAGGTATTTGCCTAGGCTAGTACCAAGGACAAAGTACCAGTGCACTCAAGGCGTAGTCTTGCCGTTGAGTTTTGGCTTTGGTGTGTGCACCTTTGGAGGCCACACACTTGGGTGGCTCTTTGGAACATGGAAGAGCTTGCTGAGTTCGAGAAAAGCTTGTTGATTGGAGGGAGGACTGGAGGAGTCTCTGGTTCAAGTAAGTCTTTTTCTTTCTTTATTTTAATTAGAGTTTTTATGATAGTTAGCATGTTTAGGTTTATGTTCTTTGCATGTTTTATGAGTTTTTATGCTTAGAATATATAGTAACATGCCTAGGCTTGTAGAATAATTTAAAACAAATGGGTCTTGGGCAAAGGGACAGCGACATCATAATTTGATTTTCTTGATTTTCCGCTGCGCACTCGCGGCCGCTTCCCAACAGTGGTATCAGCGCGCCATTTTTGTTTTGATTAGTTATCTCTCATTTGAACTCGATATTGGGTGTGTAAAAGTTCGTTGGAAAGCTAACACCCTGAACGTAATTTTAGGCAAAAGTTTTGCATGATTTGGGTAAGATTTGAATTGTGAAATTGCATTTAAAGTTCACGCATCTGTAAAAAAATGTGAATAGTAAATTTATTTGATTAAAATAAATGCAATATCATAATTAAATATTAATCAAAGTTATTTAATGCCTAAAATAATTCCAACATATTAAAACTCATATGTTTGATGATTCTATGTATGATTAGAATTGGCATGATTATTTTAGGGTGCAAGCATCTAGAGACTTTCTAAGGAAATAAAGAGTGTGTTGCTTATCCCTTAGCTAAGTAATTATTTCGTGATTAACTTAGAGATTTATTACCTTTAAGGCTAATAGATATAAATCACTTGTTTATAATAAAAGACATTATAAAAGATACATGTGGGGTGGGACCAAGGCGTTAATAAAACTTTTCAAACTAAAGTTAATTTAACCAAAGGTATTACTAGAGTTAGATAATGATTTGGTGTCTTCCTTCACTCACTACCTTTTTATAGCCAAAAGGGAAAGTTGTGAAGACCTCTAGATAATCATTTACTCAAAGCTTACCTTAAAGTATATTTAAAGTGTGTAGGCACTGCATTTTTGCATATAAGTCCCTATAATGAGTCTCATTTGGAGACACTACCTTTTAAGTCGCGGAAATCGCTGGAAACGGACGTCGGAAGGGAAAAGTCAGAAATTGGGATATCATCGAATCCAATTTGCATGTCCACTACTTTCGTTTGTGCTGCGTTCGTGAACACGTTCGAACATCAAGCAGATTGCGGGCGTTCGTGCAGCGTTCAAATAGGCGTTCGAACGGTGTCGGTACTTCTGGTTTTGCTGCTAGCCTCACGCCCAAGCCCATTTAGCCCACCAAAACCCACCCAAAAATAATAAAACATTTAAAACATGTCACAAATTAAAATAATATCCTTCCTAAATTAAATAAATCTAAATAAAATCTAAATAATCACCTACTAAAATAACAAATCCACTTACCTAAATAAAACAAATCATATACCAAATTAAAATAAAATAAATAAACAACAAATAAACCTATTCCTAATTTAAACAAATCATGTCCCCAATTAAATATATTTTTTCCTTGTGTGACACTAGTTAAATGGCATCTCTTTAATACACAAATCTTATTTCTTTTCAAACATGGATTCACCTTACCCTTTGCCTATAAAAGAAACACAAATCCAACCTTAGAACCCCTAGCTCATTCACAGAAAAAAAATTCCTAGCATTGACGCATAAAACCAGCCATAAGCAACAAAGAATTCTTTTCTCCTTCCTCACTCTCTACAGCCGAAAATCACCCTTGAAATAACCTCTACATCCACCTAAAAATAGTAGCCCAAATACCTTAAAACAGTAGCCTAAATCACCATCAAAACAGTGACCTTTTTACCGTAAAAATAATAGCCTTTTGCCTAAAAACAGTGACTGAGAAACAGCAACGAAAAAAGCAGCGAAACGGAGTAAAGACAGCGGTCCAAACAACGAAACAGTGAAATAAAGCAGTGGACCAGTGAACCGGAGGAGTTACGGAGCGTTAACCCTTCTGACGATCTTGTACCGTACGTCCGAGAAGGGATTTAAAAGGTTAGACCTGAGGGCACTTCTATTATTCATTTTTATTATCTCTTAATTGTTTTATTTTTTTTCTTCACATGAGAGTCGCTTGTGGATGTGTGTTGTGACCCTTGAATGAATGGGAAATGTGTCGTCTCTTGCGGTATATAGGATGGAAACCTAAACGTAAATTATGTAGCCGAATCCGAATGGACGGTAGTGCGGTCTGTACATGGGATACAACTCCACGTACCACTTGATCAAACGGCACATATCTCGCTTCATTTTATCTTGATTGTTTATTATCCCTATTTTTGTATTTCGTTTTACTTTCTGCACGTTATTTGTTTGTGTATTGATGATGTAGTGCGCATGGACTTAGCATGTTGGTCTAAAGGTACTCTATTTAAGGGAAGAAAAGTCCAAAAGGCTACATTTACGCCAATATTTTACCGCGCCGGACGGAGTATGTTTGATTGAATGAGAGATATGTTTAATCGAGCATACGAGGTCCTATATTATTGTTGACTTTATTTTACATGCACGGTAACATAATGCGCATGGGCTAACTAGGGTGGATTCAAGGTCCTCTATTCGAGGGAAAATGCCTGAAGGCTACCTTTACCACGATGTTTTGACGCGCCTTTCATTATGTCATTTGCCCTTTTTATATCGTTGTTTTATTTACGCATGCATTGCATTCTTGTGCGCATGGGCTAACTAGGGTGGATTCAAGGTCCTCTATTCGAGGGAAAATGCCTAAAGGCTACCTTTACCACGATGTTTTGCCACATTGTAGACAACAGAACCTGGGCGACGCTGTTTCTAGGCTCGCGGCCTATTTGAGAATACGAAATAACATGGAGTCGCCACCCGGTGTGAACCGGGACAAAGATTTAAGGCCGCACTCACCCCTCGCAAGGGAAGACCTCAAACCGTTGGTTCGGAATGGTCCCTTACTTATGTCATTTGATGATATAATTTGTGCACTAAATCAACCGCATCTATCCAATAATCATGCTCAAGGGTACTTAGATCTAACATGCTTTTATCAAATAATTCCACGCAATGTAACACAACAAGCATATTAAACCATTAAATCAACATGTATGAATCATTACCCAAACGCATCATAAACTAAGAACATGCATGGTGAACACACCTAAACATGCTTTAACGAACAAATAACAAACTAAATTAAACCATGCTTCAAATAATAAACAAATAACCTAAAGACTATAACATGCTCAAATACAAGTTTGGATGGGACAAAACATATGTCCCCTCAGTGGTACGTGGCGTTGTATCCCGAGTACAAACCGCACTACCGTCCATTCGGATTCGGCTACGGAATTTACGTACGAGTTTCCATCCTATATACCACAAAAGGGAACACATGTCCCGCCCATCCAACAATCAAATCATGCCTCAAACGACTCTCATGCAATTATATATCAAAGTAAAATAAAATAAAGAATAAAGAAGATAGGTAAAAGGTACCCTCAGGTCTAACCTCTTTTGTCGATCTTTGGAAGCGCGTTCCAAGTCCGTTGGAAGGGCGAATGATCCGAAACCTTTCCAAATTGTTTGCTCACTGTTTTCCCTTGTTGTTTTGATGCTTGGGCTGCTGTTTTATCTCCGTTTCACCGCCGTTTGATCGCTGCGTTTCAGGTCACTGGTTCGGGCGTTTTAGTGGACTGTTTTAGTGATTTTGGTGGTCTCGGGAGGGGCGTTTGTAAAGATTTTTCGGTGAAACTTTTGGTTTATTTTGGGATGGTTTTAAGATGATTTTAGGACTGTTTTGATGGGCTAAGGACGCAAGGAAACTGACCAGAACAGCGGCTAAACTACAGCAGTTCACTCGAGCAGTGAAGCCGTTTCAGGGACTGTTTTTGGCGCTGTTTGGGAGCTGCTTGGGGAGTCTTTTTGCGGCACTTCAGAGCTGGAAATAAGGTTTATTTTAGGGTGTTTTAGGGCTGTGAATGGTGGCTGGAAGTCGGCTAAGGAGGGCTAAGAAAAGGGCTTGGTCGTGAGTTGTCTTGGTGAAGGGTGGTGGATGGTGATATGCGGCCTTGGGATGGATTTTTCTTCTGGGATGCGGCAATGAGGGTTCTTGGAGGGGCTTTGGACGTGCAAAGAGGGCTTCACAAGTTGCTTGAGGGATGTGTATGAGCTAGCCTGTGTATGGGGGCAAAGGTCTTTTTATAGACAAAGCGAAAAGGCTTTCCTTTTTAGATTAGGAAGGAATCTCCTAATTGGTTTCTAATAAGGAATGCATCCTAATTAGGATTTGGATTGGATTTGATTTGGTAATGATTTTATTTGATTTCTTTTATTTAGGCAAGGATTTAACAAGATTTAAACATGTGATTAATGTGCAATTACCTAAAAAAGGGCAATGGGCGTGAATCATGTCCAATGGGCATAGGTTTGGTTTTGACTTGGGTTGACTTGGGTATTTGGGCTTGGTTTGGGTTAGGTATGTGGTCTATTGGAGTTTTTGGGCCTAAAGTGAGCTTAGAAACGGAGATATAACAAGCAACCGAAGCGAAACAACTCGAGTAAATCCATCAAAAATTGTATTTTCCAACTTTACCCTTCCAACGTTTTTTCCCGCGGCTTTCATGACTAAGAGGGAGTTGTCTCCATATAAGACTCCTCATCGGGTGTTATGCAAAAATGCAATGCCTACAGTCGCCCCCACTTTGATAGGACTTGTGCAGTGTGTGACAATGACAATTCTATCAAAGTAAGTGCAATGTATTTTTACTTACCTGGCTCGCCAGCTGCCACTTGACTTGCCGTGTTGATTTGAGTTGATGTTGAGGTGCTTCGACCCCTGGTCCATTCCCGAACCGATGATGTGCTGTGGTGTGGTGGAGTCATTCCCGAACTGTCACCGTTGTGGTCCATTCCCGAACCGATCTCCATTCCCGGAGTGTAGCTGTGATGTAGTGTAATGAAGTCCATTCCCGAACTGTCACCGTTGTGGTCCATTCCCGAACCGATCTCCATTCTCGGAGTGTCGTTGTGATATGATGTGATGAAGTCCATTCCCGAACTGTCACCGTTGTGGTCCATTCCCGAACCGATCTCCATTCCCGGAGTGTTGTTGTGATATGATGTGATGAAGTCCATTCCCGAACTGTCACCGTTGTGGTCCATTCCCGAACTGATCTCCATTCCCAGAGTGTTGTTGTGATATGATGTGATGAAGTCAATTCCCGAACTGTCACCGTTGTGGTCCATTCCCGAACCGATCTCCATTCCCGGAGTGTAGCTGTGTGATGTAGTGTGATGAAGTCCATTCCTGAACTGTCACCGTTGTGGTCCATTCCCGAACCGATCTCCATTCTCGGAGTGTTGTTGTGATATGATGTGATGAAGTCCATTCCCGAACTGTCACCGTTGTGGTCCATTCCCGAACCGATCTCCATTCCCGGAGTGCCATTCTCGGCGTGCTCATTTCCGAGCTGTCCATTCCCGGACTGTCCATTCCCGGACTAAATCTCTATTCCCAGAGTGCCATTCTCGGCGTGCTCATTCCCGAGCTGTCCATTCCCGAACTGTCCATTCCCGAACTAAATCTCCATTCCCGGAGTGCCATTCCCGGCGTGCTCATTCCCGAGCGTGCTCATTCCCGAGCTGTCCATTCCCGGACTGTCCATTCCCGGACCATAATGATCTGATGTAATATGGGCCTCGCCCTCAGAATGCCATTCTCGGCAGAAACTGAAACTGATGTGATGTGGGCCTCGCCCCCAGAATGCCATTCTCGGCAGAAACTGAAACTGATGTCAATGTGGGCCTCGCCCCCAGAATGCCATTCTCGGCAGAAACTGAAACTGATGTCAATGTGGGCCTCGCCCTCAGAATGCCATTCTCGGCAGAAACTGAAACTGATGTCAATGTGGGCCTCGCCTCCAGAATGCCATTCTCGGCAGAAACTGAAACTGATGTCAATGGGCCTCGCCCCCAGAATGTCATTCTCGGCAGAAACTGAAACTGATGTCAATGATTCCACTCAGCGTATTGCAATTCCTCTCACGAGATCATCTCTGATAATTGGATATATTTTCGTCCTCAACGAATGCTTGATGTCGAAGCCAGAGAATCTTCAAAGTACTCGATATGCTTAACTCCGATCGTCTGAATAGGTGATCCAAACTAGACTCCTAGTGTGTGTGTGCCAAGGATCTTTCACAGTTATTCCTTAAGCAAGCCAACTCGATAATTTCGCTTCGGAGAATCGGACCAGTGGGTCTAACCAACCTGAATGTCTTAATCACATTCTGTGATTACTTCAGCATACTTGACATGATATGGTCTTCTGTATTGCACTCTTGTCTCTTTCTTTTCATTCGGAACTCTCTCTATTTTCTTTTTCTTTTTTTTTCTTTTTTTTTTCTTTGCTTTTCTTTTCTTTCTCTTTTTTTTTTCTTTTTCTGACACACCTACCCTTTAAGGTAGCATTTCTCCTCATGGTGGTCCTAATACTCGCCCATGGGTAGCTTCACGCTTATCGGTTATAGGCGGTCTTTTTCTTTTCTTTTCTTGCAGAGACATTTCTGTTATTTCTGACCATATCATGTATCATAGCGTCTGTAATCCAGGGTGGACCTCCAGGCAAACGGTCATTCACCGACCCTCTGTCTCTTCAGCTAGTCATCTCATCAACCACTCAGGCTTCCATTGTTGAGATCCCGTATTTAGGTGCTTTATGAGTCTAGTCAAGATCAATCTATTCAGCATACCGGCGAAGAACACTTCCAGCACTCGTTGTTTCTAAGGCTTCTACCTATAGCACACAATGTCATCACCGGACATATATCAAATTACCAAAGACTTCTTTCTCTTCTTCTTTTTTTTTTTTTTTCTCACTCACTCACTCAAAGGAATTTTCTTTCTGCTGCCGACACTGTGGGCTTTGCCCCCGGGATCCATTCCCCAAAACTCAAACTGAAAGGGCCTCAACCCTCAATTCACCATCTGAACCTTAACACTAATGTGGACCTCAGCCCCGGGATTTCTACCCAAACTCAATACAGTGCTTTCGCTGCTTCTGGTTGAATCATCTCCGCCGCTTTCACTTTTCTGTCTTCGAAACCTGTGAATACCAAACACAAAACACAAAACACGAAAACAAAAAGAATGCAGTAATGGGTTATATGTATGCGTGGATGCATGATTTTTCTTTATCCTGTTGGGTTAGGTCTTCTGCAGGTGACCATCCAGTCTTCTGCCCCCTCAGGCAAAATACAGCTTCAATCTATCAACATTGATGGGCTCGGTGAACTCATTTCCTTCCAAGTCTGACAGTCTCACTGCTTCATTTCCCATTACCTTCTGAACAATGTATGGTCCTTCCAATTTGGTCTGAACTTCCCTCTTGGGTCTGTCGTCGATGGCTTCGACTGCTTAAGTACCAGATCTCCTTTCTTGATCTTGGTAGGACGCACCTTCTTATTAAATGCTCGGGCCAACCTCTTCTGATATATCTGCATGTGATGCAAGGACTTCATCCTCTTCTCATCCATCAATGTCAACTGTTCAAACCTTTGCGAGGTCCATTCCTGTTCTGGCAGTTCTGCTTCTGCGAGTACCCGCATGGACTGTATCTCCATTTCTATCGGCAGTACCGCTTCCATTCCGTAGACCAAGGAATACGGCGTAGCTCCTGTTGCCGTTCTCACAGATGTTCTGTATCCCCACAGAGCAAATGGCAGCTTATCAGCCCAGTCTTTGTAGTTCTCAGTCATCTTTGCTAAGATCGTCTTTATTGTCTTGTTGGCCGCCTCGACTGCCCCATTAGCCTGCGGCCTGTATGGTGAGGACTTGTGATGACCTATCCCAGACCTCTTGTAACATCGCCTTGGTCTCTCCCTGAAACTGGACTCCATTATCCGTGACCACATGGTGCGGCATACCATACCGGCAAATGAGATTCCGTGCAATGAACTTTGCCATCTGCTTTGCTGTCACATTGCGGAAAGACTCAGCTTCTACCCACTTCGAGAAATAGTCAACTGCCACCACTATGAAGCGGTGCCCATTCGAGGCATTCGGTCGGATTTCCCCGATCATGTCAATCCCCCATGCCGAGAAGGGCCATGGCTCTGACAGCCCATGCAATTCTGTGTGCGGCAGATGATTCAAGTTGCCATGTGCTTGGCAGTCATGACAGTGCTTTACCAGTCTTGCGCAATCAGCTTCCATGGTCGACCAATAGAAACCCTGCCTCACAATCTTGCGAGACAAGTTCAGTCCATTCATGTGTGGCCCACATACTCCGGCATGTACCTCGTCCATTACCTTCTGAGCTTCTTCTCTGTTCAAGCATTTCAGCTGAATTCCATTTGCCTGCCTCTTGTAGAGTTCTCCCTTCAAACTCACATACTGAGAAGCTAACTTCTGAATAGCCACTCGGTCCTTTCTGCTTGCTTCCTCTGGGAATTCTCCGTGCTCCAAGTACCTCTGTATGTCATAATACCAAGGCTTTCCATCGTTGACCTCTACTTCCAGTATTCTTTCAATCTCATAGGCTGGCCTACTTGCGGTTGTCAACACAAGCGGTCCCATCACCAACTTCTCTGGGTTTTCCCAAGTCGCAGCCAGTGTTGCCAATGCATCTGCCATCTGATTCTCCTCTCTTGGCAAATGTTGAAACTTACAATCAGGAATAGCATGCGTCAGATTCCTGAGGTAGAACAAATAAGGCTTCAGCCGTTCTTCTTTTAATTCCCATTCTCCTTGCATCTGTCGGATTACCAACATTGAGTATCCGTATACTTCCACATTCATAGCACTCAAGGCTATCAATGCTGTCAATCTGAAAGCACATGCTTCATACTCAGCCATGTTTATTCGTCACTCCGAAAGTCAGCCTCTTGGCCATAGGCAGGGTCTCTCCTTCAGGGGTTACTATTACTATCCCGATTCATGCTCCTTTGCAATTCACTGCTCCATCAAAATACATCTTCCATCCTTGGACCGCTATAGCTTGGATTTCCTCGTCGGGAAACTCAAACTTATACTGATCCCCTTCAACAGGTTGCAACGCTAGGAATTCGGCCACGGCTCGCCCTTTGATTACCTTGGAGGTGAGGTACTCGATGTCAAATTCAGTTAGCAGCACTAACCATCTGCCCAACTTCCCAACCAGCGAGGGTACTGAATGCAAGTACTTCAAAGGATTCTCTTTTGCTACTACCTGGATCTTGTAAGATTTGAAGTAATGGCGCAACTTTCTGGATGCCCACACGACTGCTAAACAAATCTTCTCCACCTCTTGATAACGGGCTTCGTACGGAAGCAGCTTCTGCTAAGATAGTAGACAGCATGTTCCACTCCCAACTCATCGGCTTGTACCATCATAGCTCCCAACGCTTCTGACTCTATAGCCAAATACAGTACCAAAGGCTTTCCCGGTCTCGGAGGTTTCAACACAGGCGGCTTTACCAAATATTCTCTGATTCTGTCGAAGGCCATCTGACACTGTTCATTCCACTTTACTGGCTGGTCTTTTCTCAACAGCTTAAAGATAGATTTACAAACTGACGTCAACTTGGCGAAGTTAGCTTCCATCTGATCCATTATAGACCCCTCGTTGACGGATTCACTCATATTCGCTGAAGGTATTTTGACTAATATGCCCTATTCTCTAACCCAACGGGAATCTATGTTGCCTCTCTTAAGGCCATGTGTCAGTGCATATGTGTGCGATGCATGTAATAGATAAAAATATAAAAGGAAATTTTAAACTACTTGGCCCATTATCATTTTAAAGTATTCAATCGCACCATTGCGCGGTGCAAACTTGTCCCAGTTGAAAAGGCCCAACAGGTTTACACTTTGCGATGATATGGCTAAATGACTTCGAATGATGAGAGGCCCATTCACAAAGTGGCCCACCGGCATTTTAGAAGCTTTTGGCCCAACTGTCAAAGGACACAAACTTGCCCCAGTTTAAATGGCCCAACAAGTTCACATCTTTTGACAAAAGGTCCAACTGGATCCAAATGACGGCGGTCCAACACACAAACGTAAAATAAATAACTACCGGTTCTTCATGGCTAAATTCCACAAGTGGGTTCACGGGGCGCGGACAAAGGCTCTCGTTTGACGAAGGATTACCCACAACTAGGACTCCCTACTCAAGGGTTCGAGCGACCAAGTGAGTGCGCCTTTTTATACCTTACGGTACATGCCAACGAGTTATGTGTGTGACTAACTGTCGAATGAATTTCCCGTTGTAGATTCCCCAGAGGGAGGGTGGAGCGAGGCTCACTTAAGTACCCAAGCCCCTTAGGCTCTTATCGCTTGGTGTCAGGAATAAACAACGAGTCCTCCAAACTAGTATGTCACAACGAGCTGCAAGTAATGATTTATCTGGGTGCCTTCACAGCTTTTCCCCGAAGGGTAGTGAGTGAAGGAAGACACCCAACCATCACCTAGCTTCAACAAAGCCTTTGATTAACCCCCTCAACCCACTATAGAGATGGTCAACTAATGCACAAATTATACACATCACAAGACATGAATTCGAGGCCAATTCTCTAATATCCCCAGTGGAGTCGCCAGACTGTAGACAACAGAACCTGGGCGACGCTGTTTCTAGGCTCGCGGCCTATTTGAGAATACGAAATAACATGGAGTCGCCACCCGGTGTGAACCGGGACAAAGATTTAAGGCCGCACTCACCCCTCGCAAGGGAAGACCTCAAACCGTTGGGTTCGGAATGGTCCCTTACTTATGTCATTGTGATGATATAATTTGTGCACTAAATCAACCGCATCTATCCAATAATCATGCTCAAGGGTACTTAGATCTAACATGCTTTTATCCAAATAATTCCACGCAATGTAACACAACAAGCATATTAAACCATTAAATCAACATGTATGAATCATTACCCAAACGCATCATAAACTAAGAACATGCATAGTGAACAACCTAAACATGCTTTAACGAACAAATAACAAACTAAATTAAACCATGCTTCAAATAATAAACAAATAACCTAAAGACTATAACATGCTCAAATACAAGTTTGGATGGGACAAAAACTATGTCCCCTAAGTGGTACGTGGCGTTGTATCCCGAGTACAAACCGCACTACCGTCCATTCGGATTCGGCTACGGAATTTACGTACGAGTTTCCATCCTATATACCACAAAAGGGAACACATGTCCCGCCCATCCAACAATCAAATCATGCCTCAAACGACTCTCATGCAATTATATATCAAAGTAAAATAAAATAAAGAATAA
This sequence comes from Zanthoxylum bungeanum, assembly GCA_019454045.1. Classification (NCBI taxonomy): domain Eukaryota; kingdom Viridiplantae; phylum Streptophyta; class Magnoliopsida; order Sapindales; family Rutaceae; genus Zanthoxylum; species Zanthoxylum bungeanum. Next base: position 36,421 of record SKCR01042362.1, read on the forward strand.
AGAAGATAGGTAAAAGGTACCCTCAGGTCTAACCTCTTTTGTCGATCTTTGGAAGCGCGTTCCAAGTCCGTGGAAGGGCGAATGATCTGAAACCTTTCCAAATTGTTTGCTCACTGTTTTCCCTTGTTGTTTTGATGCTTGGGCTGCTGTTTTATCTCCATTTCACCGCCGTTTGATCGCTGCGTTTCAGGTCACTGGTTGGGCGTTTTAGTGGACTGTTTTAGTGATTTTGGTGGTCTCGGGAGGGGCGTTTGTAAAGATTTTTCGGTGAAACTTTTTGGGTATTTTTGGGATGGTTTTAAGATGATTTTAGGACTGTTTTGATGGGCTAAGGACGCAAGGAAACTGACCAGAACAGTGGCTAAACTACAGCAGTTCACTCGAGCAGTGAAGCCGTTTCAGGGACTGTTTTTGGCGCTGTTTTGGAGCTGCTTTGGGGAGTCTTTTTGCGGCACTTCAGAGCTGGAAATAAGGTTTATTTTAGGGTGTTTTAGGGCTGTGAATGGTGGCTGGAAGTCGGCTAAGGAGGGCTAAGAAAAAGGGCTTGGTCGTGAGTTGTCTTCGTGAAGGGTGGTGGATGGTGATATGCGGCCATGGGATGGATTTTTCTTCTGGGATGCGGCAATGAGGGTTTGGAGGGGCTTTGGACGTGCAAAGAGGGCTTCACAAGTTGCTGAGGGATGTGTATGAGCTAGCCTGTGTATGGGGGCAAAGGTCTCTTTTTATAGACAAAGCGAAAAGGCTTCCTTTTTAGATTAGGAAGGAATCTCCTAATGGTTTCTAATAAGGAATGCATCTCCTAATTAGGATTTGGGATTGGATTTGATTTGGTAATGATTTTATTTGATTTCTTTTATTTAGGCAAGGATTTAACAAGATTTAAACATGTGATTAATGTGCAATTACCTAAATAAGGGCAATGGGCGTGAATCATGTCCAATGGGCATAGGTTTGGTTTGACTTGGGTTGACTTGGGTTGACTTGGGTATTTGGGCTTGGTTTGGGTTAGGTATGTGGTCTATGGGAGTTTTTGGGCCTAAAGTGAGCTTAGAAACGGAGATATAACAAGCAACCGAAGCGAAACAACTCGAGTAAATCCATCAAAAATTGTATTTTCCAACTTTACCCTTCCAACGTTCTTTTCCCGCGGCTTTCATGACTAAGAGGGAGTTGTCTCCATATAAGACTCCTCATCGGGTGTTATGCAAAAATGCAATGCCTACACACATCTTTTATTATGTCATTTATCATTTGCATATCGTTGCTTTATTTACACATGCATTGCATCTTTGTGCGCATGGGCTAACTAGGGTGGATTCAAGTTCCTCTATTCGAGGGAAAATGCCTAAAGGCTACCTTTACCACGATGTTTTGCCGCACCGGACGAGGTACACCCGATTGAATGAGAATGAGTTCAATCGAGCACATGAGGTCCTACATTATGGATTTGTTTATCTATGTATGTGTTGCGTCATCTATAATGCATCAGGTCATGTCCCGTTCGAACGCGTTCTCGAACGCTATACGAACGTGAACCTTCTGTTTCCCATTCGAACGCATTTACGAACGCTACTCGAATGCGCATACATTTTGTTTCATCAGGTCTTGTCCCATTCGAACGCGTTCTCGAACACTATACGAACACGAACCTACTGTTTACCGTTCGAATGCGTTTACTTACGCTACTCGAACGCGAACGTATTTTCTTTATTTTATCATGCATCAGGTCTGGTCCCGTTGGAACGTGTTCTCAAACGCTACACGAACGCGAACCTTCTGTTCACCGTTCGAAGGCGTTTACGAACGCCACACGAACGCACATACACTGAACTGAGTCATTTTCATCACATTTCATGCATGATTACTTCTTAGGTGATTTCTCTTGTATTATGTAATTAACCATGACATTCCATTATTGACATTTTCACTGTTATCATCTATTTGTATCCCCGCATTAATCTATTTGATGTGTTCATGAGATGGTGTTCAAGCATTATTAGGTCATTAGGAGGTTACTTGTTTCTCAAGCATGATTTAGCCATTAGTATGTTATTCATCTATGCATGATCTTGTTATCTCCTTTCGCAATAGGTGTTTCTTTATGTTTATGCTTAGGTTGTTATTTATCTTTCGTGTTTGATGATTCAACATGTTCATGAGATTATTGTGTGATATCGTATGTTTGCCGTTATGATGATTATTTTCATGCATGTGAACTTAAAAGTAGAAGACTCTTGGAAATATGTTGCGTAGATTCGATTAAATTATTGCACAAATCATATCATTACAAGTGGCATAAGTAAGGGACCATTCTGAACCCAACGGTTAGAGGTCTTCCCTTGCGAGGGGTGAGTGCGGCCTTAAATCATTTTCCCGGTTCACACTGGGTGGCGACTCCATGTTATTTCTCTGGTTTAGTTCCCCCGCGGACTATCCCGTACTCCCAACTGGGCCGCGAGCCCGGGACAGCGTCGTCCAACATATGTGTCCTACAAAGTGTTGGACTAATTTGGAGGATCTATTGTTTAATCCTGTCACCAAGACAATAAGAGCCTAAGAGGTAAGGGTATTTAAGAGAGTTAGCTCCACCCTCCCTCTGGGGAATTTTCAATTGAGGAATCCATTTGACAGTTATTCACTTAAACTTGCTAAAATCCTCAATAATAATTTAAGTCTAAAATTTACCTCCCATTGTAAAGTATAGACCCAAAGGGTTTAAACCGTATTGGCAGGACTAGGCTTTACCAGACTGACCAATACCAATTTGTCCCTAAATCATACTATTGACAGTGGTTTAACTTTTTTGAGTCATAAGACGCATCACCCTTAGGCGTGGTCTTATAACTTAGTGGCAAAGATTGGGTGTCCACAAGGAATAGCATAAGCTATGGCATGTTTGATTTCCCAACCCAATGATCGAGGAATTGTGATATATATCATAAATTGGTTAGGAACCTACCTAATTATCGTAATTTATAACGATCGGCCCTAGTCGGAGTTATGAAATGATGATAATGGGATCCTTGCCCACAAGAAATCCATCATATTGGGGTTGATTTGATTTGCTTAAAATTTTAAAATAATTGAGTGGGAGCAACTTCATAATATTAAAAGCCCATGTTATTATGAAACATTAATGAAAACATATTCCTAATTTTAACATTCTCTCTTAACAGGTGGGTTAAAATATTTCACAAACATTCAAATGGAAAACAGAGTATTACTTCATTCCATCCTTGATGAGTATAAGCTCAAAGGGGAAAACTACAATGACTGGTTTAGAAACCTTAAAATTATCTTACGACAAGAAAATAGTTTCTATGTTCTTGAAAGACCATTTCCCCTGAACCCACAGAAGATTCTGACCAAAATACATTTGATACTTGGAAGAAACACGTCGATGATTATAGCAAGTAGTTTGCATAATGTTTGGCTCTATGTCGAATGAACTTCAGAAAGCTCACGAAGATATAGATGCTCAAACCATCATCTTTCACTTGAAGGAGTTGTATGCAACTTCCGTTCATACCGTGAGATTCCAAGTGTCATGTGCCTTATTCCAAACAAGGTATAAGGAAGGATCTGTTAGTGGACATGTGCTTAAGATGATTGGCCACATTGAAAAATTGGCCAACCTCGGGTTCATCATGGATCATGAGATAGGTCACGATCTAATTCTCCAGTGCTTACCGAAAGACTTCTCTAACTTTATTATGCAGTTTCATTTGTCTGATAAAGAAGCTATTTTAGCAGAATTACACAATCTGATAAAGCAATCAGAGAAGGACTTGAAACCGGAGCTTAAAACCTTCGTCATGCTTATGGGTACGGACCTGAAGCCATGAGGCCCAAAGAAAAATAAGGCCAAGGCCAAGGCTCCAAATCACCTAAAGCCCAATGGTAAGGTGGAGAAGAAAAAGGGAAAGGGGAAATGTTTCTTTTATGGAAATAATGGTCATTGGAAGAAAGATTGTAGATCCTTGAAAGCCAAGGAAGTTAGGGAAGCCCAAGAGGCCAAGAAGCCCAATGCTTCAGATATGTTGTATATGATTGAACTATATTCTCAAAACTCTGAACCTTCTACTTGGGTGCTTGACACCGGTTGTGGGACTCACTTGTGTAACAATGTGCAGGGCCTGAGAAATAGTAGGAGACTCTGTCACGGGGAGGTTGACTTACCCATGGGTAATGGAGCAAAACTGGTTGTATTGTGCTTGGGGACTTATTCATTAGTTTTGCCGAATGGTTTAGTTTTAGACTTAGAAGATTGTGTTTATGTACATTCTCTAGTAAAGAACATCATTTCAATTTCTTCTTTATGTAATAAAGGCTTTTCATGCCTAATAAGTTGTAATGAATGTTCTATTTATTTCAATGAAATAAAATATAGAGATGGTATTTTGAATAATGTTATTTATGTCTTACAAACTAACAAAGAATGTTCAACCTCTAATATATATAACGTTTACTCGAATAACCTCAATGAATCACTTCTATGGCACAGTCGCTTAGGTCATATCAATGAAACAAGATTAACTAAGCTACATAAGGATGGGTATTTCAGACCCTTAAAATATGAACCTTATGGAACTTGTGAGTCTTGTTTACTTGGTAAAATAACCAAATTACCTTTCAAAGGTAAATGACAGCGTGCAGCGGAGACATTAGAACTCATACACTCTGATGTATGCCGACCAATGTTAGTCACCGCTAAAGGTGGATTCTCTTACTTCATTACCTTTATCGATAATCACTCGCGATATGGGTATGTGTAACTCATACGGTACAAATCTGAAGCCTTTGAGAAATTAATAGTCTTCAAAGCTGAAGTAGAAAACCAGCTTAATAAAAGTATTAAGTCACTAAGGTCTGACCGAGATGGTGAATACTTAAGCGACGAATTTCAAGATTACTTGAGAGAAAATGGCATTATTTCCCAGTGGACTCCTCCGGGAACTCCACAACATAATGGGGTCTCCAAAAGAAGAAATTGGACATTTTTAAATATGGTCCGATCAATGATGCCAGGCACGGATCTTAGAAACTGCAACACTACTACTAAACCAAGTTCCTTCCAAGACTGTTAGTCAAACACCATAGGAGTTATGGTCTGGGAAACGTCCTAGTCTTAGTTATCTAAGAGTTTGGGGATGTGACGCATATGTTAAGCTCACACAAACTAACAAATTGGATGATAGGGCAATTAAATGTAAGTTTGTTGGATATGCCTTGAACTCAAGAGCATACGTGTTCTACGTCCCAAATGAACAAAGAACATTTGTCTCACGAAATGCTAAATTTCTAGAGAATTAATTCCTTCTCAAGAAATATGGTGGGAGTAGACTTGACCTCGATGAGGTACAAGAAGAACAAACTAACATAGAACTAAACCCTAGGCCCCTCAAAATTGTAGCGACGAAACAACCACAAGGTTATGAACGTAGAAGGTCTGGTAGGGAAAGATAGCCTGAAAGATATGGTTTCCATATTGAGGAGGAATATGATCAGGTCATTGATAATGACGATCCCACCAGTTATGACGAAGCAGTGCATGACATTGATTCAGTCATGTGGCTTAAGGCCATGAAATCCAAAATAGACTATTTGTATCAGAATCAAGTCTGGGACTTGGTGGATGCACCTGAAGGGATAAAACCCATAGGCTGCAAGTGAATTTACAAACGTAAAACTAATACAGAAGGCAACATCCAAACCTATAAGGCTAGGTTGGTGGCGAAAGGTTATAGATAAATCCAAGGAATTGACTATGATGAAACCTTCTCGCCTGTTGCAATGATAAATTCCATTCGAATTTTACTGGCACTAGTTGTACACTTTGATTATGAGATTTGGCAGATGGATGTCAAAACAGCTTTCCTTAATGGGAACCTCGTAGAGGAAGTCTATATGACACAACCTGAGGGGTTTGCATCTAAGGATGATCATAATAAAGTATGTAAGCTTAAATGATCCATTTATGGACTCAAGCAAGCCTTCGGAAGTTGGAATATACGATTTGATGAGACAACCAAAGAATTTGACTTCATCAAAAATGTAGACGAGCCTTGTGTTTACAGGAAAAGTAGTGGGAATGCTGTTGTATTTCTTGTATTATATGTCGATGACATATTAATCATCGGGAATGATATTCCTATGATGCAAGCCACTAAGAAATGGTTATCTCGGAATTTCTCTATGAAAGATTTGGGAGAAGCAGCCTATATCCTCGGCATTAAGATCTACCGTAATAGATCTAAGAGGTTGTTAGGACTTTCTCAATCTACATACATAGATAAAGTTTTGAAAAGATTCAAAATGGAAGATTCCAAAAGAGGTAATTTACCTACTTGTCATGGAATCAAATTATCTAAAGAGCAATTTCCAGATACTCCTTCAGATAGAGAGCGTATGAGTAGGATCTTTTATGCTTCAGCAATAGGATCGATCATGTACGCCATGCTATGTATAAGACCTGATGTCTCTTATGCTCTTAGCATAACGAGCAGGTATCAGGCAAATCCTGGTAAGCAACACTAGAGCAGATCGCAAGTCAAAACAATCCTCAAGTATCTGAAAAGAACTAAGGATGTGTTCTTGACATACAGATATTGTTCTGAGATGAAAGTCATTGGTTACTGTGATGCGAGCTTTCAGACCGATAGGGATGACAGCAGATCGCAAACAAGATATCTGTTTACTTTGAATGGCGGAGCTGTCAGTTGGAAAAGCTCAAAGTAGTCAACTACAGCGGACTCCACCACTGAAGCCGAGCATATTACAGCATCTGAGGCAGCTAAAGAAGCAGTCTGGATAAAGAAGTTCATCACGGATCTGGAAGTGCTTCCCCTGATAATAAATGGTGTCACGATGTATTGTGACAACACGGGCGCCATTGCTCAATCAAATGAACCAAGGTCCCACTAGAAATCCAAGCATTTACTCAGGCGATTTCATCTCATCAGGGAGATTGTTGAGAGAAAATAAGTTATTATAGAGAAAATACCCACAGAATATAATCTTGCAGATTCTCTTACTAAAGGGCTGACTCAACAAAAGCATGAGAGGCACACCTGAGAGTACGGTGTCCAGATTCATACTAGTTGGCTATAGTGCACGTGGGCGATTGTTGGGGATATGCCTTATACCCAACTTTTGGATGGGCTATATGTACATGTATTTGTAATAATTTCATTAATTAATAAAATGTCAATCTTTATTAGACGTGTCTTACAAAACTTATATAAATCATCAAACACTATAATAAAGCCCTTGGAGTAATAATATGATGGCTTCAACGCCTTATGAGAATCATTACTCTTAAACGTTCCTAGTCATAGTTTTGTGAATAATATGGGCGTTCACAAAGCGGAGAGACTAGTATGATGATATGATCCGCCCTTAAGTGGGGTAGCCGATCTTATAGGCTAATAGCGGAGATCCATCCGCTTGGTGTATCACATGGATGCATGAGTTGCTCGTGTCCATCGAACTAACCGCCGAAAGTTTTCACATGGAGTGTTTATCCAATGTGTCTGTGAGAACTTTCATGTATCGATTGTATGACTAGTCCTTAGACTTGAGGTCTTTACAATCTTATATGTGGATCAAATAACTTTGACATTCTCCTTCCCCGGTTCAAAAGATCCGGTCATAAGGGTATTATTGGGTCATTTGTTGAAACACATGAAGTTTGTAAAGATACAACAGATAATCGCCACTCTCTTGGATAATATTTTCTTAAAAGAGTAGTATTCCAGTTCGCGGGTTGATATGTGTGATCAGTGCTTGAGACTGTGGCCGCAGCGGAAGAATCATGTGAGATTCTTGGGTTAGCACGATTCATAACACTATCAACATCATACCTTTGACTATATGGGTAGACACTTTCCATACCAAAGGTCAAACGGTGGGGATACAGTGAGGCGAGGGACCGTATCATATGTAAATTGCATACATAATGGGTATATATTTCTTTCCTTCTCATTTGGAGGCCTTGGCATGTTGCTAGATGTCAACCTTGGTCATTGAAATCGAACGACCATCTCATCGGAGGATAATTTATGTGCGATTAAATTATCACGATTCATTTCATGTCCAACTTGAGGGGAGCCCAAAAGGTCACACACAACAAAGTCGAAATCAATGGTTAACAGTGCACGGTACAAATTTAACAGCATATATGATTTGCAGTAGGAATTGTTCATAAATGGTTCAATGTGTTTAATTATTGAACGGATCATTTATGAGGTTCCATAGTGGCTTAGGGATTGGTGAATGACGATAGGGGCACTTTGGGAATTGGAATAAATAAATAAATAAAAATGTGATTAGTAATGTGAATAGTAACATGAATAATAAATTTTTTATTTGTTATTTGTTTTGAATTCCAATTCGGCCCAAACTCTTAATAGGGTTTTATAATCTCATTAAACCACTAAATTAAGATCCAATGGCTAAGATTAAATTATCATTTATCCCACATCGGATTCCTTATTAATTTTGTTGTCTTTGGAGCACCTATATAAACCCAAAGAATTCTTTACAAATTTTTGCACCAAACCTTTCATATCTTGGGTTTATATAAGTAAGCAACTCTAAAGTTTAAGGATCCTTAAGTCTAATTGACTAGAGGAACCTCGAGTTAAAAGTTTTGAGGTATTTGCCTATGCTAGCACCAAGGGAAAAATACCCGTGCACTTAAGGCGTAGTCTTGCCGTTGAGTTTTGGCTTTAGTGTGTGCACCTTTGGAGGCCACACACTTGGGTGGCTCTTTGGAACATGGAAGAGCTTGTTGAGTTCGAGAAAAGCTTGTAGATTGGAGGGAGGACTGGAGGAGTCTCTGGTTCAAGTAAGTCTTTTTCTTTTTTTATTTTAATTAGAGTTCTTATGATAGTTAGCATGTTTAGGTTTATGTTCTTTGCATGTTTTATGAGTTTTTATTCTTAGAATATATAGTAACATGCCTAGGCTTGTAGAATAATAAAAACAAATGGGTCTTGGGCAATGGGATAACGGCATCATAATTTGATTTATTTAATTTTCCGTTGCACACTCGCGGCCGCTTCCCAACAAAACCATCAGACCAAGTCTTATATATGACATGTACTGGTCTCAACGGATTTTACTAATCGACCCGTGTCAGTAAATCTTGACCAGGAACTTGATTTGATAATATATTTCTAGTAGTGAGGCTTCCCACTGTCAAATACAAAATACGTTGTAATTGCGCACTACATTATATATTATCGGGTCTTTGTCTAATATATATATCACTAAACATGATTTAGTTTCAATCTAATGAATTAGATCGAATATATATAATAAAAGACAAGAGGTGCTACCAAAATAAGTAATATTATGGAAAAAAAAGTATTGCTCGTATTCATGAATCGGACATAAATACGATTGGGATTGGCGCTCCGAGCACCAACCATAACAATTTCTCCCACTTGCTCTAGTGCCAATCCAGGATATCATATACACATCTTATTGTGTATCACATACTCATGGCCCTCAAGAACTCACCTAGCGCTCAAAAGTTATGCAACAACAAGTAAGTCCGCTATGATATATTGAGTTTGTCAAACAAACCCAATTGTTTCCCTTAGCCATCATCATTCATATTTTTGAAGAAACTAAGTTCTACATCAATATGACTCAGACTCCACATTAACATTGTGCTTCAGCTACTAAGTTGTCTAAGTATTTACGAATCAAATCCAAAATACTATGAAGACAACCGCAAACACAACACTAATAATAAGCTTCTAATCTACAAGGTCACTATGCCACTTCATAAGTCAATACTTCATAAGTTGCAACTAATTTCACTCATACAGTAGAATCATCCGTGACACTCTCACTGCATCTTTTCTGACTATTCATGACGTAGACTGTCTAACATCATATATAGACTCAAAACTAATCTGACCCTAATGGTTGCGAACTTTATTCTCCATTAATTAGAAACTTGTTCTTAATATCTCAAAGATGATAAAGAACATGTTTCAAGACACATCTTATGGTCTAAAGAGTATCAAAATAACTCGTAATAATTATGATTAAATTGATATCTCTAATCGGACTCAATATAGTATTCATTATGCCATCATCCTATGATGCATAAGATTGATTAGACATTCTAATCAATATCTCTTTCGAAAAAAGGAATCATCTTTACAGAAGATGAATATTATACATAAAACACACACTAACTGTCAAACAGTTATATTAACTGTCATACAGATAATATTGTTGTGTCCTTTATTAAATCATATATAATGCATGATTAATAGGAGTATCTCACAAGTCTCTTAGCTTTATATCTTATACAAAACTTTATATCAAATATTATAGAGACCACTCCCACTACTCTCATGGAGAAAATAAGACTCATGTAAACCTTTTACCTCATTAACATCTCATTATTACCTTAATAATGATAATTTCATTATGATGTACAATACTGGAAAGAAATTTGTACGCTCCCACTAACCCTTCTATCTCATATGTATTCTCTATGCTTTGATAAAATCAGACAATCTGACTATATGAAAATTAGAAAACATAAATTTCCAGAAAGCTCATCCGAGTCTACAATAGGCTCTATAAGCTAATATAGTAAATTGTAATCTTACCAAAATACAAACTCCAGGGCCATTCCAAAATGAACTCTTCAAACTAAGAAATAACAATGGATCTCTTATCTGAAGAAACCATTCAGAAATGCCACTTTGTATTCTTTAGCTAAAATGTACAATTTAATATCATCATTAACCAACAGATCTTAAATTGTTCAATCAGTGCGACTAGAGACAAGTTTCCTCAAAATCTACAATAGATTGTTGAATATAACTTTTCTCACTGTCATAATGTAAGGTCAAACCATTAATAAGCTCACTGTGCTTTTGCTGCGTAAACCATTTGCACATTTTATGAACGATTCATAATAAAAGCTCAATCAAGTTCCAAACTTGATAGTAGTAAGCTATGAACAATCTTAGATCTATGGTTTAATGTTAATTTCCGGAATCGATATAAAATATCATTCCCACTATAATTTATAAGGATAATTTTCTTCTATAAGAAAACAACAGAACCATTAAATATCAAACACTTTGCGAATGATTCTGACATCCTATAGCACTTATATGGAAGTAATTAAAGAGTATTTTCATCTTATTAATTATGTAGTTCCATTTAAAGTTTATCACCATATTTTACTTCAATAAGTCAAGTCTTTTCTACAATAGTCAACATCCAATGTTACACACTAAGTAATAAAAAATTTTATTACTCGAGATCGTAGAAAATATATTCTATCAAATAGAATACAATATTCAATTAAATAGAATAAATGATAAACTCTTACTTCTACCTCCGAGGCGCAAGTACAGTTCGATTACATAACTATTATACAAAAGAAAGATTCAAATCTCAAACATTTCAAGATTTGAATTTTCTACTTATATATATCATGTATGTAACTGTAGAAACTAATTGAACCTAAATTAAAAGAATGAATTAGTGTTACTGGAGCATATCCCCAAGAGTATTGAGACTAATTCGGTAACACTCAATATAAAATGAATCAAATCGTATAAGATTCGATTTCTCCCACTATCCAATTTCATTACAATGGAATCGTAGAAGAATAATATTGAGTAAGAATCATATTCATTGAATAACCTTAGAACTAATTGCCTTAAATTCATATGTTTGATCATATCAAACATCTTTGAACAATTCAAAGACTCGCAGTGAATTTTAAAGATACCGTTTTCAAAACTTCAGATCGAATATTTTTGAACCAGTCAAAATATTCTATCGCGTTTCATCAGAAACTCATAACTAAGTCACGATAGTTCATTGACTAAGTTACGAAGTAAAAAAAACTACCTTAAGTAATTTTCAATTCATTAAACTACATACATCCAATGTATCAGTTTAATAGATTGTCTCGTGTTCAATGACAATCATTGGTCAAATGAGATTTAATCACCTTCACGAATACAACATTCATTAAATGGATAAAGATATATGGTGTGATCTAGTATCATACCATCCTTTACCATATGGAATAAGTATCTAATACTTAAATGATAAAATCTCATAAAATAATACTTAAGTTATTTACTCAACCGAATATTTTCCTTAATGTTTATCTATTCGTTAATGACACTACTAGTCATTTTAAAATATGTAACAACTGTTTATAGAGAACAAGTAAATGTCCAATAGTCGTAAGTTCTGATATCAAATATCGAAACAATCATTCAACAATATTTTAAATAACTAGACGGGAGATCTGATATCCAATATCTACAGTTTTCGTATTGTGAAAATCGATATTTTCTATACATAACTATTTGCATCTTTTTTCTTTAGCTTTATTATTTACCTTCAACTATTTACAACATTTGTAAATAATTGAAAAACAAATAGTATTTGACACGTGACCTCTAAATATCACTAAAGCCAAGAAACGTCATTATCAGATAAACAAATACCTAATGGATTTTCTTAATGCCAGTGAAGAATCTTGAGACATGAATAAATTCATGTCAATCTTTACTGCATAAGAAACTATTCTGCCTAGAATGATTATATCATAGTCTATTCTAATCTAGAACCTATTCTAGAATTTTGCAACCATAATTGAAGTCAGAAAACATATAGAAAATATGTATGCAGTGGATAAAAGTTTAATTCTATCTAAACAATAGAATAAGGAACAACATAAGTGACAATTTACATAATATTACACACTGCATTAGTTAAGGATTTTTAACCTAGCAGTGTCTCTCACTACTTTACGTAATACCATAATCCCCAATGGAAAATGAGAATTCAATAATTAAATCGAATTCCATAATGGGAAGTGGACCCCATGAATATATTTCGACTCACATCTTTGGCACGTTCTCGCCTACATATATTCATTAGGTAGACAACTCATTGTCAATCACACTCACTGTGACTCCTGGGTTTGGTCCTGATCGTTTCTCGTTATGACAGCTTTGGCACATTCACAAGGATGCATATCAAGGTTAAACTTGTCAATGTAAACTCAAGCTACCGATGTGGTCCTCATAGCTTTGGCACGTTCAGGATTTCCACTTTCACTTGAATTTGTCTCTTATCATATAAGTTCTACCGGGGCAAATAAACTACCTTCAACCATAACTGCACAACTTTGGCATGTTACAGCCATAGCATCAGGAAAACATTTACATCCGTATTGACAAGGCGGACGAAGAAACAAGTATTCCTAATACTAGTCACTTTCTTAAAACCTTATTTAAATGGGGATATTCCAACAAAAAATACTCTTACTTTATTTAATCTAATTAAATAAATACATGCATGTTTAAGGTAATGATTAAATTAAATATTGAATTTTAAAAGCTTAATCATATCGGGTGTCCAGGATCAGACTCGCTCTAATACCATTTTGTTGGGGTCATATCAGAAAGGCGCAGCGGAAGGAGCGCGGTTCGGGCGAAATCGTAGTTTAAAATTTTTTAAACTTACAAATAAATTATTCAATATCCAATATTGATAATTCATTTATATTTCACGTAAACATATTTATTCGATATCACATAACGACATAAATAATATAGAAACATCGCGAAACTTTTGCGAAAACGTTTTTTCGTAAAATAGCATAAAACGCGTTTCCGGATGAACCGACCGACCAATGCACATAGGGACTGCCCAGGTCAGCCCCAAAAACATTTGGACAGTTCGTGGACTGCCTGAACAGTGCCCAGTTCAATATTTGGGCAGCCGTTACTCGGTAACGCCATTTTTCATTGTTTTCGCGTATTTTCACTCCGAAATAATTTCCGATAAATATTTTTCTTGGGCAATTAAAATAAACCAATTTATTCTAATTACTCAATAAATAAAAACTGAATTTTTATCTGAAAAATCAGATTTATCATTAATTGCCGTGAGACCCCTAAACTTTGCACTTTGATCATTTTGGTCTTTAAATTGTCAAATACATATTTAAGTGATTCCAAATCATTCCCAAAATGATTTATACATGTATGATACATGAAATCAGAAATTCCAACACAAATCCCCAAAAATTCTGTAATTGCCGAACACAGCCAAGAATTTCCCATTAATTGCGATTTGGCCTCAAATGTTCAAAACATGTCAAGATCAAATCCAATCAATCCCAAATTTAATATACATCAAATATACATCAAATTATATCATATATATGAAAAAACCCAAAATTGGATTAGGTTAAGAATCCTAATTTCATAAATTACACCAATTTCACAATTTACATTAAATTGAAAATTCAACACTTTAATCAATCCATTACCACACCAATCAAGTCTCACCATCATGAAATTACTCAAGAACAATTCTAGGTTAATTATGAATGGTTAAGAAACTCTAGAATGGCAACTTTAATTACTAATTAATCTAATAAGCTTAATTACATTTAACAAGCTTATTAATTAATCATACATGTTTAAACACCTTCAAACAAATTTCTAACAGAACAATTCACATAATTAAACATTAGAGAAAATTCTAAACCATACAAGTTGAAGTATAGAATCATAGAAACAATTTCTAAGTTGAAGATTGTTGGAAAAACTTACAAAAAATCATAGCTTTTGAACGTTTTCTCCAATAGTTCTTCAATTTTCTCTCATTTTAACTTAGTAAATATTTGTGAAACTTCTCTTTCTATTTGAAATTGAAAACAAAAAAAACTTATGTAATTTTTCCCCTTGGGCGTGAGCCATGGAAGAAAAATTAATTAATAAGCATTTCAATTTGTTTTATTTCAATTGGTACAAGTTTACATTAATAAAGATAACAATTATCTTTAATAAAGTAAACTTACAAATGGACCTCTAATATCATGCCATTTAAAAGCTTAAATAAAGCAAATGATGACTTAAGATATATGTTATATTAATTAATTTAATTATTTAACAATTAAATAATTAAATAAGAAATATAAATATCTTAAATATATGTATTATATTTACATTAAATATCTCAAATACATAAATTAATGATATATGTCAAATATCACAATTTGATATTTTATTATTGTGTATTTAATAAAGTCAAGTATTAAATACAAATACACATTAATACGGAAATGACCGTTAGGTCCCGATTGCATGTAATTTTCGTTTAACCATTAAACGAGTTAAAAATAATCAGTATTATTCATAACAGTTTCGCTAGTGCTCTACGAGTATATTTCATTAGTGAGACTCTCTAGATTCAGGCATATCAGTCAGAAAATCCAATTTCGTATCCATAATTCACCCACCCGTAAATTATGACGACCACGGATAAACTCGTTGAATCATACAGGTCGAGGTCATTGCATACGTATAATCCCTCCGTCACAGGTATCCGGATTATCCCAGAGATATAGATACAAACGTCAAATCTCTATAGGTATAATCGTGTCGACGTATCTTATTAGCAATCTTCTAAATAACACTCGGAACTTACTTCCGAAGTATACCACGGCCATGGAATTAACAGATTACTAATCATATAATGAATATTTATGCCATGTACACAGGACTGACGGATCCTATCTTGATACACACAGGATATCACGAGCATGAGTCCACACTCAACAAACAGGCGGAAGTCTGATCTTAATAAATCGGTGACGTGATTGTCATCTAAGTGTGGAGGATAACTCATATATCCCCAGTGGTATCTCAAGTCAAAGAATCACTATGCTACTCAACCCAAGAAGATTCATATTGACGTTGGAGTACCATCTATTAGGTAATCTTTGGTGAGTCGTTCAGTGTTTATCAAATAAACACCTACACGTCTATATGAGTCTCCTGAGACTCATGGTTCATTGGGATAAATCATCAGACCAAGTCCGATATACGAAATGTACTGGTCACAACGGATTTTACTAATCGACCCGTGTTAGTAAATCTTAACCAGGAACTTAATTTGATAATATATTTCTAGTAGTGACACTTCCCAATGTCGATTACAAACTACGTTGTAATTGTCCACTACATTATATATTATCGGGTCTTTGTCTAATATGTATATATCACTAAACACGATTTAGTTTCAATCTAATGAATTAGATCGAATATATATAATAAAAGAAAAGAGGTGCTACAAAATTAAGTAATATTATGGACAATGGTATTGCTCATATTCATGAATCGGAAATAAATATGATTAGGATTGGCGCTCCGAGCACCAACCCTAACAACGACATGTACTGTCTCAGTGGATTTTACTAACCGACCCGTGTCAGTAAATCTTGATCAAGAACTTTATTTGATAATATACTTCTAGTAATGACACTTCCCAATGTCAATTACAAACTACTTTGTAACTGCGCACTATAAAATATATTACCGGGTCTTTGTCTAATATATACATATCACTAAATCATATTTAGTTTTAATCTAATCGTAATTAGATTGAATATGTATATATAAAAGCAAGAAGTACTAGCATAAATAAGTAATATTATGGAAAAAGAAATTTTTCGTATTCATTAAATCGGACATAAATACGATACGAATTGGCACTCCGAGCACCAACCCTAACAATTTCTCCAACTTGCTCTAGTGTCGATCCACGGTATCATATATACATCTAAATATATATTACATACGTATGGTCCTCAAGAGCTGACCTAGCACTCAATAGGTGGGTAACAACAAGTAAACCCGCTATAACATATTGAGTTTTTCCAACAAACCCAATTGTTTCCCCTAGCCAGCATCATCCATATATTGTAGAACCTAAGTTATACATCAATATGACTCAAATGAGATATCAATACTGTGCTACAGCTACTGAGTTATCTATGTATTTATAGATCAAATCCAAATATTATGAGACAACCGCAAACACAACACTAATATCAAAACTTATAATCTATAAGGTCACTATGAAACATAATAAGTCAATACTTCATAAGTTACAACTAATTCCACTAATACAGTAGAATCAACTGTGACAATCCCACTGCATCTTTTCTGACTCTATATGACGTAGACCATCTAATATCAAAATTAGACTCAAAACTAATCTGATCCTAATGGTTGCGGATTATATTCTCCATGAATAAGAAACTCGTTCTTAATATCTCAAAGATAACAAATAACATGTTTTAAGACACATCTTATGGTCTACAGCATATCAAAATAGCTCGTAGCAATTATGATTAAATTGATATCTTTAATCGCACATAATATAGTCTTCATTATGTCATTATCCTATGATGCATAAATGATTAGACATTCTAATAAATTTCTCTTTCGACAAATGAATCATCATTTATGAAAGATGAATACTATATACAAGAGACATACCAACTGTCAAACAGTTATACTAACTGTCACACATATAGTCTTGTTATGTCATTTATTAGATCATATCTAATGCACGACTAATATGAGTATCTCACAAGTCTATTGTTTTATATCATATATAAATCTTTATATCGAATATAATAGAGACTACTCCCACTGCTTTCACAGAGAAAAGAAGACTTAGGTAAACTTTTAGCTTACAAACATCTCATTATTACATTAATAATAATAATAATGTCGGTAGGATATACAATATTAGAAAGAAATATGTACGCTCCCATTAACCCTACTATCACATATGTATTCTCTGTGCTTTGATAAAATCAGACAATCTGACTAATATCAAAATTAGAGAACACGGATTTTCAGAAAGCTCATCTGAGTCTACAATAGGCTCTATAAGCTGGTATATCAAACGGTGATCTTAACAGAATACAAACTCCATGGCCATTCCAGAAGGAACTCTTCAAGCAAAGAAATCACAATGGATCTCTTCTTCGAATAAACCATTCAGGAATGCCACTTTGTATTCCTAGCTAAAATACATAGTTTAATATCAACATTAACCAACAGATCCTTAATTGTTCAATTAGTGTGACTAGAGACAAGTTTCCTTAGAATCTACAATAGATTATTGAGTATAACCTTTCTCACTGTCATACTATAAAGGTCAAACCTTTAATAAGCTCACTTTGCTTTTGCTGCGTAAATAATTTGCACATTTTATGAACGATTCATAACGAAAGCTCAATTAAGTTCCAAACTTGATCATAGTAAGCTATGGACAATCTTAGATCTATGGTTTAATGCTAACTTCCGAAATCGATATCAAAAATCGCTCTCATTACAAGTTATAGGATAATTTTCTTCGATAAGAAAACAACAGAACCATTAAGTATCAAATACTTCGTAAATGATTCTGACATCCTATTAGACTTATATGGAAACTGGCTAAGGGTCTTTTGATCTTATTAATTATGTAGTTCCATTTATAATTTATCATTCTCACATTTGACTTCAATAAGTCAAGTCTTTTCTACAATGGTCAACATCTGATGTTATATACCAAGTACTAAAATAATTTTATTACTCAGGATCGTAGAAAATATATTCTATCAAATAGAATACAATATTCTATTAAATATAATAAATGATAAACTTTTACTTGTACCTCCGAGGCACATGTATTTTTCAATTATATAACCATTATACAAAATAAAGACTCAAATATCAAATTTTTCAAGATTCGAATTTTCTACATATACATATCATATACGTAACTGTAGAAACAAATGAAACCTTAATTAAAAGGATGAATTAGTGTTACTGGAGCATATCCCCAAGAGTATTGAAAATAATTCGGGAACACCCAATATCAAACGAAATATAAGATTCGATTTCTCCAGCTGACTAATTCCATCAAGATAGAATTGTAGAAGAATAATAATGAGTAAGAATCACATTCATTGAATAATCTTAGAACTAATTGTTATAAATTCATATGTTTGATTGTATCAAACATCTTTGAACAATTCAAAGATTCATGATGAATTTTAAAGTTTTGTTAGGGTCAAGATCATGTATCTCAACGGCTCTATTTGGTAAAACTTTGGTGATCATAAATGGACCTGACCACCGTGATTTTGGCTTCCATGGGAAGAATTTCACCCTTGATTTGTTTAACAGTACCTTCTGCCCTGGTTCTAGTTGTATGCGCACTAACTTCTCATCATGTCTCTTCTTGCCCTTTTCTTTGTACAATTTGGCATCCTCAAAAGGCTAATTGTGAAATTCCTCTAATTCGTTGAGTTGGTGGAACTTTTTCTCTTATGTTGCTTGTAGTGCAAGAATTGGCTCCTTCAGTACAAAAGACGCTTTATTTAGGCTCCACAGGCAATTGACATGTTTAAGTTTGTCAGTAGAACTTTGCATTGCATTGGAGTTCTGAATGGTACTGTGTATCACATCGAGTCTGAAACATTCCTTCTTCTTTTCATCATCTGGGAAATTCATGGCCTTGAAAACATTGAATGTTACTTCTTGGTCATGTACCCTCATGGTTAATTCTCCTTTTTGTACATCAATAATGGTTCGACCTGTAGCCAAGAATGGTCTCCCAAGGATGATTGGCACGTCTGCGTCTTCCTCCATATCAATGACAATAAAATCTGCTGGGAAAATGAATTTGTCAACCTTGACCAGCACATCCTCAACTACGCCTCTCGGAAATACGAGCGTTCTATCAGCAAGTTGCAGTGAGACTGAAGTTGGCATTGTTTCTCCAATCTGTAATTTCCTGAAAAATAGAGAAAGGCATCAAGTTAACACTCGCACCTAAATCACACAAAGCCTTACCAAAGTTATGTTCTCCTATGACGCAAGGAACAGTGAAACTGCCAGGATCTTTCAACTTTGGGGGAAGTTTCCTCTGAATGATGGCACTGCATTCTTCTGTTAATGCTACTGTCTCGTAATCTCCCAATCTCTGTTTTCGTGAAAGAATATCTTTCAAGAATTTGGCATAGGTGGGCATTTTTTCCAACGCTTCTGCAAATGGAATGTTGATATGCAGCTTTTTGAAGATCTCCAGGAACCGAGAAAACTGCTTGTCCAATTTGTTCTTCTGAAGACGCTGAGGAAAAGGTGGAGGTGGAGTGATCTGTTCTTTTTCCTTTGCTTCTTTTTCCTCCATCTGTTGCTTTGTTTCTTTTGGAACTTCCTCAACAGCTGTTTTGACTCCAACATCTTTGTTAATTTCAGTACCGCTTTTTAACATGATGGCATGACATTGCTCCTTCCCCATGTTTCTTTGATTTGGCTCTGTGTTGCTAGGAAGGGTACCCGGCGGTCTGTAACTCTGAGCATTTGCCAGTTGTCCCATTTTTCTCCAGTGCTTTAATAGAAGCAGATTGACTTTGAATTAATGCTGCTTGGGATTGAAACATAGCATCATATCTTGCTGCGTGAGAGTCGTGTTTTACTTCTATCTTTTTCAAGTGGGTCAACACTTCTGTTATTCCTGGTTCATTTGCTTGCTCCTGGCTTTTGTTCTGTTGCTGGAATTCAGGTGGATAGTTCTGCTATTGACCTGAATTGTTGCTCCATGAAAAATTGGGATGATTCCTCCACCCTGGGTTGTAGGTGTTGGAATATGGATTGTTCCCTTGTCTGTTGAAATTGCTGACATAATTCACCGTTTCTTCAAGTTGGTTTGACTCTGGTGCTCCTCCATATGGTGAACTTGTGGATCCAGTGATGTTTACATCTTGCGTGCTAAGTGTTTCTAGACATTTGCATATCTGATCCAGCCTGGTATTCACTGCTGTGTTTACTCCAACTTCATAAATTCCTGCAATTCTTTGGATCATGCTCCTTTCTGTTGGCCACAAGGAATTGTTGTTGGCCATTTCTTCGATTAGGTCCCAGGCTTGATCTTCTCCTTTTGCCATCAAGTCTAAGGTCTTAAACCTAAAATCCTTATGTCTAGTTCATTTTAGATTTACCAGTTCAATTTTATTAATGGCCAGTTAATAAAAAGCATTAGGATTAAGACTCAATAAATAAACCTTTATATACCCAAACTATAATTTAACCCCTTATAACCGGTGATATTGGATTTCATCACAACCCCAGATAATTGGCTTAGTTACGACACATATTTACAGGTAGTAAAAACTTAAATAAAATAAAAGACATAAAGTAAAATACTAAAAATTAAATACTGAAAAGTAAATGCTGAAAATAAATTGCTGAAAAGTAAATTGCTGAAAAGTAAATAAAGTAAAATTACAATAAAAGAAAATGCTGAGGTAAAAGGATCTACTTTTATTACTTCTATTTTAGATATCTCCCTTAATAATATATTAACTTTGCATGATAATTACCAACCAGCCATATAGGCGGTAGCCAGATTAAGTCAAATTAATAATTAATTACCAACCGACCAATCAGGCGGTATCCAGTTTAGTCAGGTTAAAACCAATTTAAAAATTACCAACCGACCAATATGGCGGTATCCTCGTTAAGTCTGTTTTAACTAGTTTATATATTATAATTAAGGGAGATTAATCTAAATATTAGTAATAAAAGTTTTACCTTTTACCCCAGCAAAGGGGAGTTACCTCCTCATTACTGAAAAGTAAAAACTGAAAATTAAATAAAGAAAAGTATGTGCGTAAAAGTAAATTGCGGAAGGAAAAAACTGAAAAGTAAAGAAAAGAAAGTGCGAAAATGAAAATTAATTACTGAAAGCTATAAATAAACAAACAAGATACAATCTTCTTAGTATTCTTAAGGAATCCTTAGAAGAAAGTATGAATTTTACAAATGAAATGGCTTGGTATTTATAGGCAAAATTTTGCCTCCATCAAATCATCCACCAAATCAATTATTAATTGCTCCACTAATTGCTCCACCAAATCCATTATTAATTGCTCCACTAATCTCTTATCATGTTTGTGTGATGATTTGATAATTTTTATTTTATTTATTATTAATTTATTTTTTGCTTTGAAAATGATTGAAAGTGACTTTAATAATTACACACTACACACTTCTGGATGGTTCATCAATTTCGGCATGAAATCTTCAGAATTCGAAATTATTTTGTCTTTCAAAGTTGTAGATCTTTGAGTCTTCTTTAATCTGGAACTTGAATCAGCTCAATCCGATATCTGAGTAAAACGTTATGCCCAAAATACGACAGATGCGCAAAAATGGAATTTCCAAACTGCACTTCGTCAAAACGCCCTTTCAAGTTTCCAATCTCCAAAATTAAAATATCAAGTCCAATAATAGCCCTTATTTGACCCATATTTCGTCCTAAATGATTTCATTAAGTCCCAATATTATTTTATCTGCAAAATAAACTAAAACACATCAAAACGTTCATCAAACCCGAGAAACTAAACAAAATATTAAGTAAAAGGGGCGGTAAATATTGATATATTTTCCGCTCATCACACCCCCAAACCTAACATTTTGCTAGTCCTCGAGCAAAAATAATAAAATAAAATTAAAATTAAACTAAGCCACTTTCGTAGGGATCACGGTTGCATTTAGCATATGCAACAAGCCTTTAAACCCCTAGGTGTCCCTAGTGGACGAGTTGTAGTCTCGTGAGGGTTTACAGCAATGATACCCACAAACATTTTACAAAAGTAAAAAGGCAGTAAAACTAATGCACACAAAAGCAAAAAGACAAGCGAAAAGAGAATAAAGATGTTAGTGACTAATCAGGTGAAACTTCTACTCCAAGTCAATAAGTTTTTGTTTCATTCTAAATTACAGAATAAGTAAATTCTCCGATTATTTTTACCATTCTTCATATACACAGCCAACAAAATATTAAACATCTCATTTTTTGCCCACAACAGTCATAAGTGCAGTTGATAAGAGAGTAATATTTTTGTCCTAAAGTTCTATCAGATTTCACACCTTTTGGTAGCAATGGAATAATTTTTCTCATTTCTGATTTTTTTTTTTTTCTTTGATTTTTTTTTCACTATTTTTATTTATATACAATATCTTCCATCTATGTAACGAGTGTTGGGTCGGTGGCTCCCAAACCAGTTGGCTTTAGGGCACCAGGTGTTAAGACACCCCTACGGACTTAATTACTCAGACTTCAGATATATATATTTTTGCAACATCTTCGATCCATGTAACGAGCTTTGGGCCAGTGACTCCCAAACCAGTTGGCTTTAGGGCACTAGGTGTTAAAACACCCTTACAGACTTAATAACTCGGATCTCAGACGTTTTTTTTTTTTTTTTTTTTTTTACTCCACTGCTTTTTGAGATGCTTCCTCCAATTAAACTAGAGCACTGAATATTACAAACTTTTCAATTTTAACTCATGTCCGTATGTTACTATATATGTTGATAATATCTGTCAACTGAGCATATGAAGATCCATTTTAGTCCGTTTTAAGGAGAATTCACAAATTAAATAATTCAAAATGAAATAAACAAAAATAACTTGTTTCGAAATAGGTTTGAGATACGTCTCAGGAGTGGAAACTCCTTACTCAGCTATCTCTTACCAATTTCACCTTTTTAGTCAAATTAAAACACAAAAAAAAACACAAAATATTTTTGTAATTTTTGAAAATTTTCAATTTTTTTGTATTTTCGAAAAATTTTGGACTAAAAATAAAAATAACACACAACTAAAAACAAGGTACTGATCAACTAATTCCCTCCCCCAAACCTAAATGAGACATTGTCCCCAATGTCTTAAACAGTAGAAGAAGAGTTTAGAAGATAATACCTGGTTAGCTGAAATTCTACAAGAAATTAAAGGTTAAGATCCAGATTAATTCGACGCCTCTTACCACGATCGTCCTCGACCAATTTATCTTTGAAAGGATAGGGTCAACTTGTGGTTCATAGGCTATGAGTTGGTCTATTAGATCCGGAGCAGTTCTGGCAGTGAAGAGGAGTTCTTTCAAAGGTTTTGACACGAACCCATTTCTCCGAGCATCATCAAGAAACACACAAAGAAAATCATAAAATCCATCAACGTTAAACAGTCCAAGTGGTTTCTGGTGTATGTTCAGGTTCGCCCAAGATAGTACAATAAAAATTTCCTCCAATGTGCCCAAGCCACCTGGCAAAGCAATAAAAGCATCAGCACGGTTAATCATTTCTACCAATCGTTCAGACATACCTGGCACGATCAGTTCCTCTCCGTTTGATGATCCAATAAGATTTGCCTCTGCCAAGGGTTTGGGATGATTCCCAAAAATGACTGCCTCCTTCCTGTACAGCCTTTGAAACGATCCCCATTAGTCCAAGATTGCCTCCGCCATATTAAGTGCATATTCCTTGCAGCTAAGACTCGACCCAATTCCTGTGCTGCTTCTATGTATTGTGGCTTAGTACCAACACTAGTACCGCAAAACACACAGATGTTTTCAACTCGTCTTCTTGAAGTGGCTTCCATTTTTATGTATTTCTTTCTCAACTCTGGATGCCTTCAAAAGTGCAATGACGGGCTGATTTTTATAGTACCTGAAAAAGGGTGAGTAAAAATAGCACAAGTATCTTCCAGAGGACGATTAGTAGCGAAATAATATCGTGATAGTCAAAAAGGTCTGGATCCTGTCGGAGAAAATAAAAGAAAACAACAAAACAAATCACAATTATTAAGAAAAGACAAAGAGATATAATATTTACAAGAAAAGTAACGGCTTGATTGACGTCTATGCGTCAGGGACAAGCTTCCCATCCAATTTTCTTATAAATTGGCAAACAGGGTCTTTTTGAGTCAGATTCCCGAGACTTAATTGTTGTCTTTCTTTTTGGAATTGTGTATGTAATTTGCGAATGGCAATGTGAACATATCCACTGGGATGCGTCTCAAGAGTTGAAGATATTTCATCTAAAGACTCCTTACTCAAGCCATCCCTAATGAATTTAATTTTGTCTTCGCGATTATCAGACACCATTCCTAAAGAACGACAACGAGTGTTGCAATTAAATCGTGCACATTTAAAACAAACACCCATTTGCTTAGCTCTCGTTTCTTTGCATAGGTGCTTCTTCCAAAACCAGGCAGATGTGAAATAAAAGAGTCAGAAGACTCACCTGCCAATCGGACTCGTGCTTCAATTACCCAACGAATATCATTAGGAACACCGTGAATTGTCAGTAACCTCATCCGTTCCAAGCGAGCTTTGTAACTTTCATCAGAGATTTTTGAGGGAGAGAAGGAAATTGCTTGCGAAGATTTGCGAGAGCATCTTCCATTTTGAAATGACTAACCTGCAAAAATTAAACACACAAAAATAAAACACACCAAATCACAATATATACACAAATTGCATGGGTTGCCTCCCTGCTAGCGCTAAGTTTAAAGTCGTCAGCCAGACTTGCTTCTCGAACGTTAAGCTGGATCTGAAAGTGTAACACTTTCTTTTTGTCGCTCAAATGATTCTCCCCAGTAGTGCTTGACACGCTTGTTTTTAACCTTGAAAGTTTTGTTAGCGTCAGGATCATGTATCTCAACGGCTCTATTTGGTAAAACTTTGGTGATCACAAATGGACCTGACCACCGTGATTTTGGCTTCCATGGGAAGAATTTCACCCTTGATTTGTTTAACAGTACCTTCTGCCCTGGTTCCAGTTGTATGCGCACTAACTTCTCATCATGTCTCTTCTTGCCCTTTTCTTTGTACAATTTGGCATCCTCAAAAGGCTGATTGTGAAATTCCTCCAATTCGTTGAGTTGGTGGAACTTTTTCTCTTCTGTTGCTTGTAGTGCAAGAATTGGCTCTTCAGTACAAAAGACTTTATCTTTAGGCTCCACAGGCAATTGACATGTTTTAAGTTTGTCAGTAGAACTTTGCATTGCATTGGAGTTCTGAATGGTACTGTGTATCACATCGAGTCTGAAACATTCCTCCTTCTTTTCATCATCTGGGAAATTCATGGCCTTGAAAACATTGAATGTTACTTCTTGGTCATGTACCCTCATGGTTAATTTCCTTTTTGTACATCAATAATGGTTCGACCTGTAGCCAAGAATGGTCTCCCAAGGATGATTGGCACGTCTGCGTCTTCCTCCATATCAAGGACAATAAAATCTGCTGGGAAAATGAATTTGTCAACCTTGACCAGCACATCCTCAACTACGCCTCTCGGAAATACGAGCGTTCTATCAGCAAGTTGCAGTGAGACTGAAGTTGGCATTGTTTCTCCAATCTGTAATTTCCTGAAAATAGAAAAGGCATCAAGTTAACACTCGCACCTAAATCACACAAAGCCTTACCAAAGTTATGTTCTCCTATGACGCAAGGAACAGTGAAACTGCCAGGATCTTTCAACTTTGGGGGGAAGTTTCCTCTGAATGATGGCACTGCATTCTTCTGTTAATGCTACTGTCTCGTAATCTCCCAATCTCCGTTTTCGTGAAAGAATATCTTTCATGAATTTGGCATAGGTGGGCATTTGTTCCAACGCTTCTGCAAATGGAATGTTGATATGCAGCTTTTTGAAGATCTCCAGGAACCGAGAAAACTGCTTGTCCAATTTGTTCTTCTGAAGACGTTGAGGAAAAGGTGGAGGTGGAGTGATCTGTTCTTTTTCCTTTGCTTCTTTTTCCTCCATCTGTTGCTTTGTTTCTTTTGGAACTTCCTCAGCAGCTGTTTTGACTCCAACATCTTTGTTGATTTCAGTACCGCTTTTTAACATGATGGCATGACATTGCTCCTTCCCCATGTTTCTTGGATTTGGCTCTGTGTTGCTAGGAAGGGTACCTGGCGGTCTGTAACTCTGAGCATTTGCCAGTTGTCCCATTTGATTCTCCAGTGCTTTAATAGAAGCAGATTGACTTTGAATTAATGCTGCTTGGGATTGAAACATAGCATCATATCTTGCTGCTGATGAGAGTCGTGTTTTGCTTCTATCTTTTTCAAGTGGGTCAACACTTCTGTTATTCCTGGTTCATTTGCCTGCTCCTGGCTTTTGTTCTGTTGCTGGAATTCAGGTGGATAGTTCTTCTGTTGGCCTGAATTGTTGCTCCATGAAAAATTGGGATGATTCCTCCACCCTGGGTTGTAGGTGTTGGAATATGGATTGTTCCCTTGTCTGTTGAAATTGTTGACATAATTCACCGTTCTTCAAGTTGGTTTGACTCTGGTGCTCCTCCATATGGTGAACTTGTGGATCCAGTGATGTTCACAATGCGTGCTAAGTGTTTCTAGACATTTGCATATCTGATCCAGCCTGGTATTCACTGCTGTGTTGCTCCAACTTCATAAATTCCTGCAATTCTTTGGATCATGCTCCTTTCTGTTGGCCACAAGGAATTGTTGTTGGCCATTTCTTCGATTAGGTCCCAGGCTTGATCTTCTCCTTTTGCCATCAAGGCTCCTCCAGCAGCAGCATCGATTGTGGTTCTCATTATTCCAGAAAGTCCATTGTAGAAGGTCTGAACTTGTAGCCACTTTGGAATCTCATGGTGAGGACATTTCCGGAGTAAATCTTTGTACCTTTCCCAAGCTTCGCAGAGGGATTCTGAATCTTGTTGTACAAAGGATGTGATGTCATTCCTCAATTTCCGGTTCTGGCTGGTGGTGGAAAGTACTTTGCAAGAAATTTGGTGGCTAAAGTGTTCCAAGTTGTGATAGAACCTGCTGGTAGTGAATGTAGCCAAGCTTTAGCTCAGTCCTTCAAGGAATATGGAAAAACTCGCAGTCTCATTGCTTCTTATGATGCTCTGTTGTAGTTAAAAGTGCCGCAAACTTCCAGGAAGTTGCTGATGTGGGAATTAGGATCTTCAGTTGCATTCCCCCCGAACTGAACTGACTGCTGAATCATCTGAATGCATGTTTTGATGTCACACGCATTTGCTGGTAAGGAAGGAAGTACAATACAGGAAATGAGTCTGTCAACCACCGGAATGGTTCTGTCTCGAATGGGAATTGGTGGTGCAACGTTCAAAGGTTCAGGTTCCATGTTGACTAAAGCTTCTTGGCCTTCTCGCCTTTCCCTTCTCAACTGTCTGATGGTTCTTTCAATTTCTGGGTCAAGCGGTCGGAGTTCAAAGCTTCTGGTTCGTCTCATGAGTTTCTGAGAACCTGAAACACAAGAAAAAAAAAAAAATAAGTAAAAAGAAATTAGATACAAGTAACGTATCTAACCCCTAAACTAATAGTAAAAGATAAATAAGTCCCCGGCAACGGCGCCAAAAACTTGACCGGCGTAAACACACACGTATATAACGCAAGCGCACGTATCGTTCAAGTAGTATAAAAATATCGATCCCACGAGGACTTAATATCTAATCTATTAATTTTATGAGGTCAAATGATTACTAGTATCTAACAGGTTGTTGTTTGATTGATTTGAAATGGTGACGATTCTAAATTTAAAAACAAGTAAATAAAATTGTTCGAAAGTAGATTTTAAGAAAATTTAATATTAAAAACTATCTAGGGTTGTGATTTCTTCCAATATCATTTTATTTTAAAGATGAAGTGGTTATCTTAAAGTTGGGTAATATATTGATTATTAACCTGGAACACTAAATTATGTGTAAGCCTCTGTCGATGGTCAGACACAAATACCCAGTTTAACCCAATTGAACCATATGTCTATGTCAACCAAATTATCTGGATTCATTAAGTTTAAGTTCCAATTATGGCTACCCCCGCCCGACAGGTATATTCCTATCCTGTAAGGAAATCTATTAAAGGGTTATCTATCCTCAAGGAAGATCGTGGGCTATTAAGTCTAAGGCTTAACCTAAAATCCCTATGTCTAGTTCATTTTGATTTACCAGTTCAATTTTATTAATGGCCAGTAATAAAAAGCATAAGATTAAGACTCAATAAATAAACCTTTATATTACCCAAACTATAATTTAACCCCTTATAAACCGGTGATATTGGATTTCATCACAACCCCAGATAATTGGCTTAGTACGACACATTATTTACAGTTTACACAAACAAATAATCTCTATATCCAAATGGTGTGAATTGGATAATAATTTAATTATGAGGAATTATAAAATCTTTTCGATTTTACGCTACTAAGTAGTAGATTTACCAATTAAGGTGGGTCAATTTTCTCAATCAAAATATATTCACAAATGCAAAAATAAAATATAACTTGGGATAAATAAGAGTTTAGGGATAGAGAAAATTGACACCGAATTTATAGTTGTTCGACTAACTATTTGCCTACGTCCACTCCCCCAATGATTCCACACTTTACTCCGAGTTTTCCTTGGCTCATTCCCAAACCAAAAGCTTTTCATAATTCACCCCAAACCAAGAGTTTTTCTAGGTTCACCGCAAACCTTTTACAACACTAAGAGTTTTTTCACTTAGGTTCACTATTTAACCTTTACACAAATTACCTTTTTGAGTATACTCACTCAACAAGGGGTTTCCAACCATAAGTGTTTGAATATGAAAGTTTAAACACACTTTGGACACTCACAAAAGATAAGAAGATTTAAGCATGAGTTTCTAACTCAAGTATTTCAAGCTCACTAAGTGTGTATGAAAGTGAAGTGTGTGAGCTTTGATTATGATGGAAGTGTTGATTAAGAAGATTTAGGTTACTCGCAATATTTTTACCTTAGAGAAGATGTAGGAAAGTGTTGAAAGTAGACAAAATGAAATTGAGGCTCAATTTATAGTGAGGGTAAAAGACTGTCTTAGCTCTCTTTCTGAGACCAGTATGCCGATCTACAGTGGCCGATATGTCGGTCCTGAAATTCAAACAGCTATATGATCGTTGAATATTAAAGCGCACGTATCAGATTACTGACCGGTATAGTGACCGGTATGCTTGTTAGCTAACCGATATGAGGACCGGCCGATATAATCCGTCCTGGTTCCAATAACTATGCGAACTCCAGACTGACCGGCATGGAGTAACCCAGTTCCAGAGAACATGCAAATCTGCTCAAGGCAGAACAAGGACACCGGTATGCCGGTGTGGGAGATCGGTATACCGATTCCAGTGCAGAAATCTTAAGATTTGAAGGTTTAAAATATTTTGCACTTGACCCTAATGTATCTATATGAATGTACATGATACCTATGAGCTTAGAGTACTTGAATTATATACTCACTTACAATGAGAGCCCTAACCTATAAGCCTACAATATATCTTCTTCGTTTGTCGCTTGAGTCTTCACATCCATTTGCCCTTCATATTCAATTTGCTTCAACATCTTTTTGTAATACTCACGAATGCGCGTCAAAGTCTCTTCCGCATTGCATCATCAAATTCATCATTGAGTTTAATGGCATTAACAGTTACAAGGCCAATCTGTGGTCCCTTATACTCATGGTAGTCTAATGGTCAATCTAGGGTTCATGAGCTTACTTTACATCTTGATGTCTTTTGGAGTATTCCGATCTTAATCATATGCTACGTATCATTCCATGCTTATATGAATTTGCATCTTTGCCTCATTATTAGTTTCTTTGAACTCAAATCTAAGTACATAAGTAGTGACTACATCTCTTTCTGGGGTAAACAAGATTTTTCCGGCATTTGCTCCCTGTGTTTATCTGAGAAGAACCATCCTATAACACAACCCAATATATGCAGTGATAAATTAAAGGCAAAATCATAATAAAATGACAATCATTTAATCATTTTTATCTTTATTTACCATCAAAATAAATCGTTTTAATGGTAATTTCGTCTGTAATTTGTTTCCTTAGCAATTAGCCAATTATCATCTCTAGAGGCAAAAGTGCCTGCGGATGGTTGTGAAGAAAAAAGAAACGGAAAGAAAAATCATTAAAATCTTAAAAATCTTGAATTTTGCGCTCAATAACAAAAGCAAAAAATAAAAGAAAACTCGATCTTTTTTTTTTAGAAAGAAAACTCACTCACTTAAAAAGTCAAAAATTTTATGGAAGCCAACAAATATGGCCAAAAACAAATTGAACATTTTTTTTTTTTAACTTTCAAATTTAGTGAATTTTTTACAGAAACAAAAGAATTAAGACGAGCAATTATAACTTGATGGTTTAAATGATCAATTAGATAATAACAAATTGTTTAACAACCGGATTAATTTCAATGAGTGCGAACTAATTAATTGAGTTGGTAAATTTATTGTATTGAAAATTATAAATGTGGTTGTCATTGTGCTAATCAATATTTTTAAAAAAAAAAAAAAAGGGATCAATTCCAAACACATAAATAAAATTTTGATGTCTGGATTTATGTTGAAATATCTCTACCCCATAGAAAATATAAACAAATATTTGGCTAATTAACACACATTAAATTTCATTGGTTGACCGGCTCGTCCTCTGGAGGATGAGATTGGTTTATAAAGAATGAGGAATGTGGTTATTGAAATTCCCTACAAATACACAAACAAATAATCTCTATATCCAAATGGTG
Source organism: Zanthoxylum bungeanum (assembly GCA_019454045.1). Lineage (NCBI taxonomy): Eukaryota > Viridiplantae > Streptophyta > Magnoliopsida > Sapindales > Rutaceae > Zanthoxylum > Zanthoxylum bungeanum. The sequence continues at coordinate 67,670 of SKCR01042362.1, forward strand.
TGAATTGGGTAATAATTTAATTATGTGGAATTATAAATCTTTTCGATTTTACGCTACTAAGTTAGTAGATTTACCAATTAAGGTTGGGTCAATTTTCTCAATCAAAATATATTCACAAATGCAAAAATAAAATATAACTTGGGATAAATAAAGAGTTTAGGGATAGAGAAAATTGACACCGAATTTATAATTGTTCGACTAACTATTTGCCTACGTCCACTCCCTCAAGCCACGTTTGAAGTTTTTCACTAGTAAAAATGATTCCACACTTTACACCAAGTTTTCCTTGGCTCATTCCCAAACCAAAAGCTTTTCATAATTCACCCCAAACCAAGAGTTTTTCTAGGTTCACCGCAAACCTTTTACAATATTAAGAGTTTTTCACTTAGGTTCACTATTTAACCTTTACACAAATTACCCTTTTGAATATACCCACTCAACAAGGGATTTTCCAACCATAAGTGTTTGAATATGAAAGTTTATAACACACTTTGGACACTCACAAAAGATAAGAAGATTTAAGCATGAGTTTCTAACCCAAGTATTTCAAGCTCACTAAATGTGTATGAAAGTGAAGTGTGTGAGCTTTGATTATGATGGAAGTGTTTGATTAAGAAGATTTAGGTTACTCACAATATTTTACCTTAGAGAAGATGTAGGAAAGTGTTAGAAGTTGGAAAAATGAAATTGAGGCTCAATTTATAGTGAAGGTAAAAGACTGTCTTAGCTATCTTTATGAGACCACTATGCCGATCTACAGTGGCCGATATGTCGATCCTGAAATTCAAACGACTATATGACCGTTGAATATTAAAGCGCACGTATCAGATTACTAACCGGTATGGTGACCGGTATGCTTGTTAGCTAACCGATATGAGAACCGGCCGGTATAATCCGTCCTGGTTCCGATAACTATGCGAACTCCAGACTGACCGGCATGGAGTAACCCAGTTCCAGAGAACATGCAAATCTACTCAAGGCAGAACAAGGACACCGATATGCCGGTGTGGGAGATCGGTATACCGATTCCAGTGCAGAAATCTTAAGATTTTAAGGTTTAAAACATTTTGCACTTGACCCTAATGTATCTATATGAATGTACATGATACCTATGAGCTTAGAGTACTTGAATTATATACTCACTTATAATGAGAGCCCTAAGCTATAAGCCTACAATATATTTTCTTCGTTTGTCGCTTGAGTCTTCACATCCATTTGCCCTTCATAATCAATTTGCTTCAACATCTTTTTGTAATACTCGCGAATGCGCGTCAAAGTCTCTTCCGCATTGCATCATCAAATCCATCATTGAGTTTAATGGCATTAACAGTTACAAGGCCAATTCGTGGTCCCTTATTCTCATGGTAGTCTAATGGTCAATCTAGGGTTCATGAGCTTACTTTACATCTTGATGTCTTTTGGAGTATTCCGATCTTAATCATATGCTACGTATCATTCCATGCTTATATAAATTTGCATCTTTGCCTCATTATTAGTTTCTTTGAACTCAAATCTAAGTACATAAGTAGTGACTACATCTCTTTCTAGGGTAAACAAGATTATTCCGGCATTTGCTCCCTGTGTTTATCTGAGAAGAACCATCCTATAACACAACCCAATATATGCAGTGATAAATTAAAGACAAAATCATAATAAAAATGACAATCTTTTAATCATTTTTATTTTTATTTACCATCAAAATAAATCGTTTTAATGGTAATTTCGTCTGTAATTTAGTTTCCTTGGCAATTATCATCTCTAGAGGCAAAAGTGAGGGCCAAATTGTGCCTGCTGATGGTAGTGAAGAAAAAGAAACGGAAAGAAAAATCATTTAAAAAAAAATCTTAAAATCTTAAAATCTTAAAAATCTTGAATTTTATTGATGATAAAGGTGACAAGCGCTACAGTTTTAGGTCATTTTAGGAACCATGACAAAAATTATAAATCAAAGACTGAGACTTCCAAACAAACGATAATTTTTTTGGATACCTGCTGGTTATATCAAAGACAAGACTTGGAAGCAAACGACACTTTTTCCTTTTCACTTGCATTGACAGGTGGATTAAGAGCAGCAAATGCAAGCAGCTCTTGGTTACGTTGAAACAAGGCCATTTCTTCCGGGTTCAAACTCACCAATGCTTCTATTCCATCGCCATCTTTTGTGGCGACAAAGATTACTATGTTGGGTACACTATAATTTGGAAATGTCATATGTACTGGCTTTCCCCATCCAAAATCTGCTACTTGGTAAAATGGAAATGTAACAATGCTCGAGAAAGTGAAGAAATCGATCTCATCTTTTTCAAACTTGTCTTTAATTGACTCCGGAATATCGAAGATACACTTCTTTTCAAGTAAAGTTTGCAGACCGTTTTTTCTAAATTCTTGCTTTGCTTTCCTTAATAGACAAACCAAGTCTTGTAATTCTGATTCATTTTCACTCGTTTGGGTTGAGAAATACGCAACAGAGTTGCCCACAGAGTTGTTAGGCAATGGCGGCTTTACCACCGAACGCACGTCCATCGCGTGTACTAATAAAGATGGCCTTGGATAGCCGAGGTTCGATCTTGACGCAGCCCTTGCACATTTCCACATAAGAGCAGTAAGAGCCTCGATGCGTGATGGTGTGGGAACCCTTGCATTAGCAACTTTAGCCTTGAGTTCATCAATTTTTGAGGCATGAAACACAAACCTGTTAGCTTCAACTAGTGAAAAATGATCAGGGAAAGGCACGGAGGATTCACATGGTGGAAAAATAGAAGCCGCAACATATTTGGGAAGCACTTCATTGCTTGAATCATCATCACGAGATGTGGCGGCCCAACTATTAATGAATGTGGCTAATGAGAATCCATCAATGAGCTTGTGAGAAGTGCAAATAGTGATTGCCAATCCACCGCATTTGAAAAAAGTAGTTTGAATACGTAGCATTGGACCCTTGCTTGCTGTTGGGTTTTCTGAATAGTTAAACGGATGAAAATCCCGTAATAATTTCTGATCAGGTTTTTGTAAGTACTCAAACAGATACCCGTTTGCACGAGCTTCAACATATTCAGCTCCGTCGTCGTTACATTCAATTGTGAATTCGTCTTTGACTCTCCCAGCAAATGGGTAGAATTTTGTGAGAGTTTTTGACAGGGATGACTTGAGACATTGAGAAATCCGGCCAGGTTTAATATTGAGATCACTGTACAGAAAAACAGTGCTTACATATACTGAAAAAGTAATCTGATCCATGAGGGAGAGTTTAAAATCTCTTAGATAATGAGGAGTTGGGTAACATGGTTTGATGGTTTCTCTTGTCATTATCTCAACTTCTAGTGCCCCCTCCATTTTACAGCCGTAACCTGTCTAATATAACATCAAAAGTGATTTAAAGATCATCGTCCACATGAAAATAAAAAAAAAATAAAAAAAATTAAAAAATTAGTAACTAATATTGATTACTTACTTACAATTGAATGGCCGCGTTTCCCCTGTAAAATGTGCCTTACAGCCCTGTTGTTGCTCTAAATCTCAGGTAAGACAGACTGTGTATATTGAAGCTATAGATTCAACCTTTATATAGTGAATAATTAATTTAGGGTTATTATCATTTCAATTTAGAGTTATTATCATTTCAAAATTTTAAAAAATTGACAAATAATAAATGGTACCAGGTTTAATATCTTACTATTATATATTTACAATTTTTTAGAAAAATAACAATAAGTATTAAAGTGTAATATTTTTTTTTTGGTAACCGGGTGTCTGTACCAACTGATTCACACCTCAATTAATTCTTGGGACATGTGCCTCGTGCACTCAGAAATTTCCCAACACAGATCAAGATAAATTGCTAGCTTTTACACTAAGGGCGTGACACTAAGAAAATACATTTAATGGGATTCGAACTTTGAACATGAAAGGGAACAAACTATTTAAGCCCAAAGACGTTTAACACTTAGGCAACCCGTTAGGGTTAAAGTGTAACATTTTACTACAGTGGTAAAATATAAGATTTTATAAAAACAAAATAATAAAATTAAAACATTACAATAAAATGCAAAATTCAAAAGAGTAGTAATAAAATATTATACCTCAATATTTATTATACCAATTTATTATTTATAAATTTCTAAAGTAGTAAAATAATAATATAACCCATTAATTTATTGACTATTTACAACATTTTTGTAATCATATAATAAAATCTAGGCATTTCCAAGAAATTAAGTACATGATTAAAACAAAATCTACATATATTCCTTATTTAATGTTACGCGTGTTGCCCATATTGTTAATAGAAGAAACACACTCATTTATATATATCAGTTAAATATTTTTAAATCTCCACATCACTCAACGTAACGATTTCATATTAAAGTCATAAAATTAAATTAATAAATTTATTAAATAAAAATCATATTCTAATAAAAACACATATTATAATTTCATAAGAATTTTATTATAACAAGAAAAAGATATTATAGTATCCTATTAAAAAAATACTATTAAATTATCTACAATTAATCTAACGTCTACAATTAATTTTTTATTATTAAATTATAAAATTAAAATATTTCTATAATTAATTTTTTTATTACCTATTATAATAAAAAGATATATTATAATATTCTATTAAAATAAAAAATACATGTGACGCATAATTTCTATAATTAATATTTTTATTATTAAATTATAAAATTAAAATAAAAAACCTATTACAATAAAAAAATATAATCTCCTATTATAATTAAAAAACCTAAATAATAGCCGCCCACAAAACCTAACCAAATTTTTAGATTTTGGGTTTATAGTTATTTGTTTTTTTTTTATTTTGAATTATTTCTATAAGTTTTCTTTCATTTCATGAATTTTTTATTATTTATTGTGCTTCAAGATACGAACTCTGACTAGTAACTCTTCCATAGTGAATTAAAAATATTATTTGAAAACTAATAGAAAAATGAATGAGACATAAATATTACGAGTCAGTAAATCAATTGTCTCATTTATACTATAAAACTGATAAGATCCGAAACAATTATAAAATCAATAATTAAAATATTTTCTCAATCTGTACAAAGTGCGAACTAAATGCTAGTATATATATAATAGTTAATAATATACTGATTTTTTTCTTTCTCTATAAGGACAACAAGTGTTTTCATGCCAAAAATTTTCGTCGTCATAGGGAGATCCTGTTAAATAAAAAAACAACTAAATTATTAATTATATTTTATATTGAATTCATTTTCTAAAATTATTATTGTAATACCTCATTTTATTTTTATCAAATTATCACCTCCGTTATATTCAAAGATAATCAAACCCCATAATTTTATATCATTACCTAAAGCATGTTT
>SKCR01042363.1:0-55082 GCA_019454045.1 Zanthoxylum bungeanum
AGCTCTCGGATTCTGGTGAATTACTTAAAGATCCGTCTCAGTATAGGCGACTTGTTGGACGCCTAATTTATTTGACTATTACCTGACCGGATATCACCTATTCAGTCCATGTGTTAAGCAGATTCATGCATGCACCACATAGACCACACATGGAAGCCGCCTTGCGTGTATTACGTTATTTGAAAAATAGTCCAGGACAAGGTTTGTTTTCCCTTCTCAGAATGATTTGTCTTTGCGAGCTTTTTCTGATTCAGATTGGGTTGGTTGTCCAATATCTCGTAGATCCACTACGGGTTATTGTGTTTTTCTGGGATCTTCTCTTATTTCTTGGCGGACAAAGAAGCAGAAAACTGTATCTCTCTCCTCAGCCGAAGCTGAATATAGAGCCATGACAGGTACATGTTGTGAATTATCCTGGCTACGCTCATTATTGAAGGATTTGAGAATATTGCATTTGAAGCCAGCATTACTATATTGTGATAACACATCAGCTTTACATATAGCTGCCAATCCGGTTTTCCACGAAAGAACAAGACATATAGAGATGGATTGTCATTTTATTCGTGACAAAATACAAGATGGTTCAGTTGTAACCAAACATGTTGCTTCAACAGATCAACTTGCAGATGTGTTCACCAAGCCATTGGGAAAGGTAGCTTTCTCAGCTATGATACGCAAGTTGGGAGTTCTGGACATTCACTCTCCAACTTGAGGGGGAGTGTTGAGAAGGAAAGCAATAATATCTTACCATTCAAATATATTGTATTAGTTGTATATTTGTTGAGTTTCTTTTTTATATTTAAACTACCTAGAATAGATTAGCGTGATTGTAGGAAATCTCTTGTATAAAATCATGTTTCCTGATTCAATAAAATTATTCAAAAGGCAAACAATATTTTCCTTCTTTACAATATTGAGTGAAGTCATACTTCCAACTCAATCTTCACATATCACTTATGTTTAGTGATATGTATTTTGGATGTACCCAACCGTTTATCAATACTAAATGATAACTTTTGTCAGTATTTTAGTTCAACATAACTGTTATTATGTTTTGAATTTTGGATGCACATAAACTATTATTAGTGCAACTGATGATGTTGGATATATTTTGATTAACAAAGTAATTGTAAGTGATGATATTCGAAAAGAATATATAGAATACATTTTGTTATTTCATTTCATTCTTATGTATAAACCAGTCACTATACCACATTAAATCACAATTAACATTCTCGGTTTTGCATCTATGCATTGTAGCCTATCATTTATCTTCACTACATATTCATTTAGATTCATTACACCATCATTTATCTTCAGGTCTTGTTCATTTTCTTCTATAGAATATGCTTTTCTTGAATTTGTTTTCCATGCTTGTATTTCAGTTGCATTAGGATTTTCAATATCGTCTTTCGTACTTCATTTCCAAAACCTGCATTAGTTCAATCCGTATAGTCAAAATAACTTATTAGTATTCGATTATTAGTTGATACTAAAGCACATGTCTACACACCACACATGCAGTATTTAGGTTTGCAGATCACAATATCAAATTTGTTAACTCGACGTCTATAATTGCCACTTGTGTTACTATTTGAAGCCATTACTGAATAGAATTGTGTTTGTAGAGTAAGTGAATATGAGGTGATAAAGAATTGTGAATATGTGTATTTGAAGTGTGAAAACTAAACTTTTAAATCTGAATTTTCGTGGGCTATTTAAATAGTCATGGTATGAAGTGGGTTTTGCTCCAACAACGCTCCCAAGTTCCAACGACTATTTATTTGTTCAGCTTTCAAGGGTAATTTCATTTTTCATCATGTCTTCACTTGATTCAGTGGAGTTTGGCAATATAAAAATAAAAGTAATGGCAAATTTAATCTTTCTCAATAAATATTTAACATTTATCATTAACTTTAACGGAAAGGTGGTTCTCAAATACTAAATTAAAACTGGAGGTGCTGTAAAGATATTATCAGAAAAAATATTGTGACTATTTGTACTTTGACTTATTTGGAGGTGACTCAGATACAATATTTCTTAATTGAAAGAAATTTATTCGATGGTATGAAACTTTTCAAAAATATATTGTGATTAATCACATTGTGTATAAAGCTTCTGTTATAAAAAAATTGCTATAAACCATCTTACTCCTTTATTTTATTTTTATTGAGACGTTTTATCAAACAAATAATAACTATCACACCATACATGACATTCTCAAAAATATCTTATAATAAAAAAAGAAGAAGATTAATATCATATATTAATTAAGATATTTTATAAGTTTATATACTGTATATATATCGTTAAGATCAAAAATGTTTGTTTGGTTTATGACTTTATTCAGTGATTTGGCACAATATAAACGTTGATGAACCTGTGTTGAGTGCTTTCTTTGCAAAATGCAACTCATGGGGCTAGGACTAAATTGTGTGTTTACCATCAAAACAAGAAAGTTGGTGCCAGGCCTATATCGCGCGTTCCATCAATAAATCCATTTTAATTATAAGTGGAATAGTGTTTCTAACCACTCAAATTTTGTATTTTGGCAAGCTTTCATTTCACATAAAATCATTTAAAAATTAACATCCATAAATATCTCTGTGGTGAATTTAATAGAGTGCTTTAAGAAATAAAAGAATACATGCATTCCATTTTTTTTTATTGCAATATAAATTTACATATATAGAATGTGACCATGTATAATATTATGTCTATCTAAAAAATAAAATATTAATTCTCACTTAAATATGAGAATAAATTTATTCCCAAATAGAGAGAATTAAATTCATACTCCTATAAAGACTCGAATTTATGTTTTCTAAACTTGAGTCGACCACTGGGCTACGCTGCATACATTCCCATATGCCACAATAAAATTTGAATATTCCACTTTGTTTTATTTTCTAGAATCACAAAAATCTTGGCCCCATCTCGATTATATAAATTATCATCGTAAAAGTGGTCATTATTGGACCGAGAAGTGGGGGATCCTACGGACCATAATATATTTTCGTTCTGTGATTAATTAATAGTACACAATGAAACAATGTTTACATGTTAAACCATGGCGGCATTTCTTCGATAATAGGGCAAGAACTTTCGGCAAAAAAAAAAATTGTATATGCCAGAATGTTACAAATCTCACCAACTGGAACCGTAACAGGAGTGGTTGGGCTCGCTATTTGTTGCAGGGAAGCAAACAACTCTCTGCAACAAAATCAATATATTATTTTTATTTTAAATTTTTATGTTAAATTTCTAAATTATCATCAATAAAATTAATAAAACGATTAGTTTTATGGATAATTTAGGCATTATAAAATTTACCAGAAAATCTATAAATACTAAATAGTGGCCATATTTAAATTTTTTTACACACTAACAATTCTCTCATTCTCAACGAGCATTGGTTCTGGTTCGACCCATAACCGATTCGAACCGACCCACTTTTTAGGATAAAAAATCGGAACTGATTCATTTCGGGTCGATTCTGATTCTAAATTAAGGAACCGACTTTAAGCGGTTTGATTCCGGTTAGGCAATTTAACCGAAATTGATTAAAAAACCAATTTAGAACCGATTACAAAATTAGTTTAGGAACCGATTGTATAACTGATTTAGAAACCGATTGTATAACGGTTTTGGAACCAATTAAACCTAATTTCATTTTAAACAAACATCGTCGTTTACTTATTTTAATTTCTTAAGTGAAGTCAGTTTGTTTGCTTCTTCCCTCTCGATCGAAATTCCTAAACCTAGTTGTTTAATTGCTCTCTCTCTCTCTCTCTCCCGTGCTAAGCTGCTGGCTCGCTCTCTCTCACTCTCTGAATCTCGGCTCTCGCTCTCGCTCTCTCACTCTCGGTAAGTGAAAAACTTAAAGCTCTACCCTATTTTTTTTGCTCGGTAATTGCATGTTTGTCTATTTTGGGAATGTTGGGTAGGAATTGAGTCCGTATTGCAGTGAATGATCATTGAGGTGCAATATTTTGTTCTTGCTGCCATTTTTAAGTTGCTGTTAAAAATACAGTTACAAATTTTGCAGCAAAATGCCTAAAATTCGAAGCATCTTTAACCTTTGATATGTCACCTGTTTTCATTGTATCCGCAGCATTATTTCTACTACTCAGCAACCAAACAGAAACAGACCAATATTTGCAAGAACCCCAGTTGAACAAGAAGCAGACATTGTTTTGGAAGCTTATTAGCCCAAAAAAAAACCCAACACTGTTCTATTTTGATGTTGTTTGGGTTGCTGTTTTGTTGTATTGGTCTACTGTTTTTGTTGTATGAAATACAATCTGTATTTTTTTATATTGTCAAGATTGGATAAGGCCTTTAGGGCATGATTTTCAATCTCAAATGTATTTAAACCTGAAATTGGACTAGAACAGTTTATGAATCAATAAATAGGGTATCCTATTTAATTGAGTAGGTTCTGATTCCAAAATATCGGTAACTGATTTTTTTCGGGTAGTGGAACCGGAACTGGTTTTGCTCAGCCCTGATTCTCAATTATCTTAATTATTCTTTAGTTTCCGCAATTCTCTTAATTTTACAATTCTACAACATTTAGAAAAAAAAAATTGACAATCTCATCTGAAAACACTATGTCCAATATCACAATCCAAACTCATATGAGAATATCATGTCTAATGTCTCAACCCAAGCTCATCTTAGTTCAAGCTTTTTATTTTATTTTTAATATAAGTTTTTAATTTAATGTAATAAAATTCAAATCAATATTTTTTAATTATATTTATTTGGTAATAACATCTCATTATTATTTTCTAAATTAATTTTCAATTTTAATTTTTAAAAAAATTGAACCGGAACCGTCTGGTACGGTTCCGATCCGATTCCAATTTATGGTCGGTTCGATTCAATTCGGTTCCGATTTGGAACCGAACCGAACCGGTGGCCTCCTCTAAATATCAATATCCGATATCCATTATGTCTAATAGTTGAATATGAGATTGTATAATTTGTTTGTGTTGAAATTGATTTTTAAAATTATGTTGAATTATTGGTGTTGTGTCAACCATAATCTTATATATGATAATCATATCAAAACTTATATTTAAAACCGTGTTCAATAAATTTGTAATTGAATTATTGGATTTATATTAAATGAATAATTTGTACGTATCAGATATTGTATATCAATCAGTAAAATTTTAATTTTTGAAATTTTACATATATTTTGGACAAATAAATGTATTCACATTGATAGATGAATGCATATGAGATATTGACATCGAAATTTTAGCGAATATGAATAGGTCGTGGATATCTAAAAATTATAAATATTTTATTTGCTATCATCCCTAATTTAAAGATAATTTTTTTGGTCTATTATTGGAATAAAATAAATAACAAAAGTATTCAATGTTTTTTTTTTTTTGAGCCCATTGAAACCAAATTATACGCCACTCAAATATGCCATTGGATAATTAACTTATGTCATCAACAACTAAAACATTACAAAAATGATGAGTGTACCAAAAAATCTCACAAAAAAACTAGTAAAAAAATATTTTTGTCTCGTAGTTTTGTGTAATTCTTTTTATACGTGTATCATTATTCCCAAAACATTATGATGGGAAAGCTCATCATTTTTTGTAATATTTTTCTAGATATTTAATAGGGGTGGTCACATTTCAATTTGATTTGATATAATTATAAAAATAATTATATTTATAAATATTCGGTTTTTTAAATGATTTTTTTTAATTTATAATTATTTTTAATTATCGGTTCGATTTAGTAAAATTCAATTTTTTTCTATTTTTTAACAATAATAATCAAACTTAAAAATTAGTAACATTCACTTAGCCTAATATTTATTTCAAAAAATTACATTATAACTCTTATAATCATCACAACTATACCAATAAATTCATAAGATACAATCATCATTTAAAATATAAGAAAATAAAAAGAATCATGACCAAAGTAAAAGAATTAAACACATTTCATGAAATTAATCATAATTAAACACCAGATAAATTAAATAATGTAATAATATAATATAATATATAAAATAACAACATAATATGATTAAACTTTAAAAAATTCAATAAATTAAGTTATTCAATTAATTCTGTTCGGTTAAGTATTTTTAATTAAAAGTATTTTAATTCAATTCCATCAGATTTTTTAGTTAAAAAATCGAACAATTATTTTTTAGATTAAAAAGTTATTACTTCGATTCGATTCGATTTTTTCAGTTTCAGTTATTTTTTTATCCATCCTACTATTTAACTTATTTTTATATATGTTTAGTTACTTACTATATTTTTATACCATATTTTGTTTTTGAATTGACCCGAAAATAGTTTGTTAATTTATTATTTTGAGGAGTTATGGAGTATGATGAGTTTTTCTTTTTCTTAATTAAATCACCTATGTGATAGTACAATCCCACTATTATTGATATTACTTTCATGTATTCTAAAGAAAATTAACCTTCATAATATACACAAAATGGCTCAACCTCAAGATTGACTAGAGAGTGGTTGGTCATAAACATGGTGTTAAATTAGAAAACAGGTTTTATGTTTATTTTCTATTTTGTAGTTTATAATTTTGAGGCATAACTTTATTTAATAGAAAGTGTTGAGTATTTTACGCAAATTTTGGAGGTATACCAATCCATCAATATATTTTAAAAGTAGTTTTTTTTATAAAAAAACAACATAATTTTCTTTATCTTCTATTTTTTTTCATTTTTTTTTTATAGACAATTTGAATTTGTAATAATCCAAAACTAACTTGTAACCGTATCAAAATAAAATTAAAATCTCACATGTATCTCGATTTTCTTCTGTTATGTGAATTTATAATCATGATTAATTTATGGTTGTTTAGTGCCTTTAATCTAAAGCATCCCCTTTTGCGAGTTTGTGGTTTCCCACAATTTTTATTCTGCATTTAAACACGGTTCGGTTCAATTCAAATTAATTGTTCAAAATTTTTAGTTAAAAGCCGATTGGTTCGGTTCAATTCCCAAATTCCTAATTTCTTACTTCCACAATCAGTAAAACTAGGTTACGAGCTAAATTATATATGTACCGATTCTGATTGAACGCATACTGCAAAACATCATAACTCTTAGATTAAGTTAAGTATTATGAATTCAAAACTAAGAAGGCATGATTCCATTGAACTTGATTTATAATGCTCATAATCGATTCAATTCATAGGACAAAATGAGATATGTGAGCTACTCTTAACAAATTCAGGAAGCTGTGTAATTTAACATACTCGTCCTTTCAATGAAGCCAATCATAGTCCTTCAACTCTTTGAAAAACGTAATTCCAACTCTCTGTGAAGTTTTTATTCTAAAAATCGGAGTTTCCATTTTCGAAGCACTATTGATTGTCTTTTTATTAATTGATAATATACCGTGATAAATTTTAAAGAACAACAAACCAACCAAAATTGAAACTTATTATGTAATATTTTTATAGATTGAGGATAGCATATAATGCTATATCCTATAACAGAAATTTGTCCCTACTCGTGTGTTTGTAATTCGTTGGACGTCTGTCATCAGAATTCAACAATCTGAAAATCAAAATTTATACCCTGAAATTTCGACCCATGACGAATTTACTAGATGTTTGTTTTCAAAGATCATAATAATTTGGAAAATCTTGTTATTCACCAGTGAAGAAATAAAATGGTTATTACCAAACGCTTTCAGTTAAATATGAAGAGTTATGTTGATCAGACAAAACTCTTCTGATTTAAATGAAAAAAGAAAAACATATTTTTAAAATAAAACATTTAATGAATCACAAGAGAGCAACTATACACATTCAAGCCTAAACATTGCTTTCTTATTTAATATAAGTATCTAATATACACTTATAAACTCTTTATTTTCAATTTCATTCTCCTATTGGGACTACCCTTATTTCCTCTATTTACTATACAAACAAACCTCTTCCAATAAATTAATCATATAATAATCAATTTGATCAAAATAATTAATAATAATAAAAGGAGTACTAATACTACTACTAATATTGAAATATGTGAATACGTAATTAAAAGAACAAAGTCGACGTCGTATTAAGAAATTCCTCTCAGTACCTTCTTTGGCGATCTTGCCGCCTGCGCATTGAACCCCTCCTCCTTTGTCGTCGTCTTCGTCCCCTCACTTCCCATTGATATACGATTGCCTAACAACCGGTATGCTTCCACTATCAGCAACAGCTTCATCCTCAGAATTTTGAAGGTGAGCTAATTTCTTCCAAAAATTATTCTTTGTATGCTCATAATGTGTTAGCAAAGGAATGACAGAGAACCTCCTAACAGCAAAATTCTTTTTAAGTGTATCAATCATGCTTTTATAACTACCACTCTCTCGATTTACTGCTTTTTGTGGCGTTAATTTCTCCGAGTAGGAGCCGCTACTGCTGCTGCTATCAGAACCCGTTCCCGAACATGAATCTCCAAAAATCCTCTTGCCGAATCAGTCCCTGTGACGGAAATACTTGCTCAGACGTTTCCAAAACGTTTCAATTTTTATTTTTTTTTTGAGTTTTTCCTTTTCCTTTTTTATTTAAACAGGAAAACGTTTCTTTGCGTATCCGTGCCTTATACGTGTTTGCCCCAACTTTTTTCACTGTTATGAGGTCCGTAGTCCAGTAAAATCTTAATTGTGAAAATTGAGAAGTACTTTTCAAATATTTAAATGATTATCATTCAATTTTGCATTGTGTAGCTGAAATAGACGATTTTTTATTTTTATAGAAAAGCACTGTGTTTGTATTGTAGTTAACAGCAGAATTTGATTATTATTTTTTAGATGATGAAGATTTAAAATAAATTTAAAAAATGGAGGAAGAATCTGTAGGTGGCAATGGCACCGGAGTTCAAGTATCCATATTCGATTATTCAGTTGAGAATCATTTTAAAGCACTCGACACAATATCTAATCTCTGTGAAGAGCCCGAGAGTGACGGTCTTGATGAAAGCGATATTCAACGCTTATCCTCCTCGGTTACATTCTTAAGGTAGTTGATTTTGTTTATTTTTATTTCATTATCTGTTAATTTTGATATGTTAAATATAAAAAGTAAGAACTTCATGTCTGTTCAGAGAATGGAGATATTTCAATTATGGCCCAAAAATCATTAAGTTCGCAAATGAGATTGGAATTCACGAGGAAAAGGTTATTTTAAGTGAGATAACCTTGCCTCAGTTTTCTTCCGCAGCTGTTCCAAAGGTACATTAGTTGGCTTTATGATGTTATTTAATCAGGCCATTGAATACTAGTTTCTATATAGATTGTGATTTCTGAGATTATTTTGTTTGCATCTTGTTGTAGAAGGTGCAGGAGGAGTTATGTACTGATGCAACTTCTCTACAATATGGGTAAGATTTGATAGCATTATTTAAATTTGTCATATTTTTTTATTTTTTATTCATGGCCACTGAGGTGTAATTTTTCAATTCAAATTTGAGGGATTCACTTCTGATATAGAGGCTCTACATAACAGGGAGTTGAATTTTGTTTGAAATCAGACCTATTACATGACATGATTGAATCATAACAGGGTTTCTATAGCGGATAGCCCCATCTGATCAATCCTTTTATATATGTTTCCAAATGTTTCTAATTATATCTTGTTGCAGCAAAGATTTTGTGATGTGTGCTGGGGGGTCTGTCTGGGCTTTGGATTGGTGTCCCAGAAGTCATGAAAGGCCTGACTGCCATGTCAAAAGTGAGGTATTTGTTATTTATAGATAGAAGACTAGAACAGCCTTTGTTTGATTATGGTTAAATATTTGTAAGTTTTGATTTTTAACTGCACATCATCACCCAAATCTTGTCAATTTGATTTGGATGTAAATTACTTCCAACACTTAAATTTCTCGTTTTGGTTCGTCATTTCCTCTTCTTCATTTTCCCTCTTTTCATAAAGTTGTGGGTGGGCAGTGGCAGCATTTTAGGCACTTGTTTATTGTACCGTGGGCGCCAAATCCACGGAATTCAAGACATCATTCTGTAACTTGGCAATATCATATCATTCTTGCAGTCTTGCTCTTTTACTATTTGGAAAACATCATTTTTTTTTTGTTTTTCCTGTAAGAAAGAAAAGCTATAACTATTCTTTATTTATGGCATTAATTGTTGTGTTCTTATTTGAATATGAGTGACAGTAAAATATTATTGCATTATATCACAATATTAACTAAGCAATATGTGACTTTTCCTTTCTGTTTTATTTTTAAATTTTTAATTATAATTTATTTTTGCCGTTCTTTTCCCCCAGTTTATTGCTGTTGCTGCTCATCCTCCTGAATCATATTATCACAGATTAGGTGTTCCACTTACTGGCAGAGGCATGATTCAGATATGGTGTATGCTAAATGTTGGTGTAAATGAGGAAGAGCCACCGTCTCCAAAGAAATACCTAAAACGAAAATCTCAAATTTTTGAAGCCTCAGATGAAAAAACAAATAGACCAAGAGGCAGACCTAGAAAGAAGCCAATAGATGAAGCTCTTGATAACGATGCTACAAAGAACAAGTTAACACAACCAAAGAGGCCAAGAGGAAGACCTAGAAAGAAACCAAAAGATGAATCCAGTGACAACTTGGATGGTATTTACCAGTTTGCTCAACCACTTGCTGTTCAACATCCAGAAGATTCATCTAATTCGCTAACTATACAAGAAGTTTCTGGGAGTACCCTTAGAAAACTTGTAACTTCGACTAAAAGAGTATCGTCATCAAATTCATCCCTTAAAACTCCTATGCAGAGTAGAAGATTGAAACCACTTTCTGTTCAACATCCAGAAGATTGTTCTAAGTCGCTAACTATACAAGAAGTTTCTGGGGATACCCTTAGAAAACTTCAAGCATCTTCATCAAATTCATCCCTTGAAACTCCTATACAGATTGGAAGATTGAAACCACTTGCTGTTCAACATCCAGAAGATTCATCTAAGTTGCTAACTATACAAGAAGTTCCTGGGATTGCACTTAGAAATCTTCAAACTTCAACTGAAAGAGTGTCTTCATCAAATTCATCCCTTAAAACTCCTGTGCAGAGTCGAAGATTGAAAAGTAAGGCAAGAGTAGAGAAAGATAGTGATGATATGTGTCAACCAGTATTAAATCAAAAGGAAAATGAAGGACCGACTACTGTGAATGATCAAATAGATCATAGCTCCGAATTAGATTCTGCAGTGTGCAACGTTTCAGGGGACGATCTTTCCAAAACAAGCAGCTTGGTCTCTTGTTCTATCCCGAAGGACGTTGCTCTTCCTAGAGTTGTACTGTGCCTCGCTCACAATGGAAAAGTTGCATGGGATGTGAAATGGAAGCCATTTAATGAAAAAGATTGTAAATGCAAGCAAAGGCTGGGGTATCTTGCTGTCTTGCTGGGAAATGGATCTCTTGAAGTGTAAGGCATCTGCTTCAATTTTCTAAATGTTTATATCCAGTTTCGTCTGTTTTCATGCCTTTTGACTGTTTGTATTTTTTCCCTTAATGGTTTAGCTTCAAAATTTGCTTGTTGAGGTCCTGTTTATGTGAATGATCTGTGAGGTGGGTTGCTATTTTTGTGGGGATAAACAAATTATCTCACTGATATTGATTTAGGATAATTATTATTTTTAATAGATATTGAGTCTGGACATTGAAGTTCATTAGCCAGTCATTATCGAAATAAGCTAGAGTTAAGTGTGAAAGTTTGTAGGGATAAAAAAATTATGGAATGTTAGAAAGAAAATTACAATTGAGACTTGTAATATGGCATGGAGTACATGAATAACGTGCATGCGCGGAAGCTAAGACAAATCTATTATACTAGTGGTAAACATTGAGTTCTTTATTTTCTTTACTCTTGTTTTATTGTAAGAATTTCTGAGCCTTGATCTTATATGTTACCTGTTGTTTGCATGAGACTGTGATATATACAAAATTGCTTGGTTGTGTGTCTATACGATGCATCACAAGCAATTGCAGCATGTGTGGTGTTATCTGATGATCTCACTTATCAAATGTAGTTGGGAGGTTCCTCTTCCCCGGACAATGAAATCTATCTATTTGTCTTCCATGAAGGGGGGCACTGATCCTCGTTTTGTAAAATTGGAGCCAGTGTTCAGATGCTCAATGTTGAAATGTGGTGTCATACAGAGGTAACCTGCATATATTTTCTCTCTCTTTCAGAATAAAGAATTTGCTAGTCATAGACACTTTTATAGGCCAGATTTTACAAATTTCCATTTATGCTGTTAAACATAGTTTTGGCATCTTTATCTACAAGAGCCCCCTAGATCACTGGGTATTTGTTTGGATCTCTGAATGAAATGAATGTAGTTTGGAAGAAAATAAGTATAGAAGTTATAGGACTGGGAATTAAGTAGATGATTGCTGTATTTAGAAAATTAGTTCAATCTTTTCAATATAATGGTCTTAGTTCTCTGTTGTATGAGACAGATTGCATGTCACTTATTCAATATTTTAGTCTGACTAGTCTAGATACACATCTGTACCTGATCTGTGTAACATTGCTCCCCTGCTCATTTGTTATCACTGGACTTCTCATCCTCTGTATGGTTTTGTTTATTTGCGTTGGATCTTTTGACTTTAAGAAGGCTTTCTTAGAAGGAGATTTTTCTGGGTGTCATATTTCTCTTAGATCATCTTGGAGGCCTCAAATTCAAAGGCAGAGCATAACTAAACAGAAAAATTTGATGAGGAATTTTTGCTTTACCAGCCAAATTCATATACCTGTGAATTTCATGACTTTGTCTATATTTCTTACTTGTTTGTTTTACAGCATCCCTTTGACGGTGGAGTGGTCAGCCTCACCCCCACATGATTACTTATTGGCAGGGTGCCACGATGGGACGGTATTATATCTTCTTTCCCTTTGTGTTTCAGGTTTTCTCCTAATTGAGATGTGGTTTTCATACTTTAGGTTTCGGACTTCGGCGTGGAATCTCTTTAAAAATAGATCTCTTTAATATCCGTTGATTAAATTTATGCTGGCATGCACTATCACATTACTGTTCAGATTGATGCAGATTATGGCTCTGTCATTCTTAATTTATTGTGTCAGAACTAAAGAATTATCCCTTACATGCAGGTTGCTTTGTGGAAATTCGTTGCAAGTGGTTCATCTAAAGGTAAAAAGATTATATGTCACTTTGCATTTCATATTAGTCTTTTCTCCAATATGCAAATTCTCTGACCTTCGAAGCACTTTAAATAATTTGCCTACATCTTTCACTTGCTGATCTGCAGATTCAAGGCCTTTGCTCTGTTTCAGTGCAGATACACTTCCTATTAGAGCAGTTTCATGGGCCCCTGGTGAGAGGTTAGTGATGCCACATGATTTATGTTATAAATTTGTTTTGCACATAGTGGTTGCATTTTTTCCTTTTTTGGAGACAATTAGAATTTCTGATTTTTATTTGCATGAATTTATTTAGTGTGCAGTATAAATGTCACAATTACCTTTATTGAATATTATTGATCTTAAATCTTGATTACCTAGGTCACTAAGTCATTCTTCCCTGCTAATGACTATTTTTACCCCAATAGCTAGTTTTCTTTTCGAAAAAATTATTACATTTCATGGTAATTTTACACAAAACCTTGAAATTATATGTTTTGCGAAACCTAATCTCAATATACTTGTTGCTATTTTTGGGTTTGAATAATTGTTTCACTCAGTCACCAATTTAATACCAAATCTTGCTTGATGGGCTCAGATCAGATTTAGTAGCAGCTAAAACATGATATGAGTAGTGTCTTTTATGCATAAATTAGTTAGGTGGGTCTGGTAGGTCCTTGGTTTGAGTTTTAACAATCAAAAGTAAAGAGGAAAAACAAAAAACATTCAGGTTAATCTATCCTTTTGCTTATGCACTTTTGCTTGTTAAATGAGATTTCATTTTCCAGTGATACGGAAAGTGCAAATGTTATACTTACCGCTGGACATGGAGGCCTAAAGTTTTGGGACATACGGTAAGTGTAATGGCTTTTATTATTTTTTCAATTCTCATGTAAAATGCCATCTCTTTCAAGTTCGAAAACTTCTGGTTTCTTTCTGTGCAATTCAACTTGTTTCAATTGTAGAACATGTGCACACTGATAACTGTTTTCACTGATTATTAAGGAGAGAAAGTGCTGCATTATGTATGTGTTTACATTGATTAGAACCATTAAAGACGTTCTCTTCATGTTTGTCTGAATTTTGGAAGATATTAGGAAGTTGTATTCAAATATTTACTTGTTTAAATCGTGGAAGTAGTATATGTTACATGGTCACTGAAGAAATTTTTGGTTTTTGCAGTGACCCATTCCATCCCCTGTGGGAAATCCATCCAGCGCCAAAGTTTATATATAGTCTAGATTGGTTGCCAGATCCAGGGTAACTTTATGCTAATAAATTGCTTAAAAACACAAATGGCATTCCTAATAGTAAATTTGTTTTACCCTGCCCTTGAAACATTGCCTTTTCTCTTTTAACAGATGTGTTATCTTATCCTTCGATGATGGAGCAATGAGAATCATCAGCTTGGTGAAGGCTGCATATGATGTCCCTGCTACTGGAAAACCTTTTGCTGGGACAAAACAACAAGGGTTGCACCTTCTTAACTGTTCATCGTTTGCTGTCTGGAGTGTGCAAGTGTCACGAATAACAGGTATCTCTCTCATGCTTTTGGTTTAATATGTCAAAATCAGTCTTGTATCCTTTGGTTCTGAGTGCTTAATTATGTTTTCTACTGAATGCTTATCAACTTATGAATGTTATGCATTTTTCATGTTCCTTGCATAGAAGCGTTCATGTGAAAACAATTTGAATTGGTCTGGTCCCCACTTTTTGTTTAATTTCTGATAGTCATTGGATAGTTATTTAATGAAACCTTGCATCATATTTTCATCAGAACAAAGATAATAGTTTTACGTTTATACTTTTATAGTTATTGTTGCCAGCAATCTTGTATAGTCTAATGATCATGATTCTTGTCTTGGAAATTAAAGTGATTCTTTTTATTCTTTAAATCTTATTATTGTATGATTTTTACCCAATTTGGTTGAACTGCTAAACTTCAGTGCCCGTATCAATTTATCATATGAGTTTATGACCAAGTTGATGAATATCAATTATAAATTCTAGGCATGGTCGCATACTGCAGCGCAGATGGTACCATTCATCGTTTTCAAGTAAGTTAAACTTCCCCGTTTCCTTTATTTTTCTTGTCTTTCTGCCTTAACATTCACAATATATAATGCTTTTCTTGATTCCATTCTTGCTGGGAAATTATCAAGTGCAATACTTTCTTCTGTAATATTTAGTTTCCATTAGCATCCTACCATGAGAATGATATGGAGCATTGCAATCTGAACCGTGACATCATCTTCCAAGCACATCTCGATGTTGAATGCCTTTTTTGAACCAACATCAAATTAGATGGTTCCCTATGATGTTTATCTATTAAATAGTTTCTTAGAGGAGGTCATTAGATTTTATTTCCACTCTAAGAATCCACAACTTCGCTTTTGCTGCTCACTTAAAAAAACTAGGAAAAGAATCATTGATGAATGTCCGTTTAAGTGGCTTCTAATCTTTTAGCTTTTACCTAACCTGATGATACCTGATGATCTTGTCTTGACAATAGCTCACAAATAAATTAGTTGAAAAAGATCCTTCACGAAACTGCCCCATACATTTTCTCTGCGGGTCCATGACTGAGGACGAATCAGCTATTACAGTGTACACTCCATTATACGATACTCCAGTTCCATTGAAGAAGACAGTTCATGATGCTGGGGAAAGATCAATGCGGAGTTTCTTAACAGAGTCAATTTCGGGCAAAAGTCCGAATGATAAGAAGGGGAAAAATGTTTTAAGTTTGGATAATCAACCTTTAGGTAAGCTTTAGCAATTTGGCTACTGCTTAAATATTAGTCAGCTGTTGGTTAGCCTATTTTTTCTTCACTAATAATTCTCGAAACTGTCCTTTCTTTTTTGCAGCCCTTTGTTATGGCAACGAACCAGACGAAGAATCTGACGGTGATTTAACATTGGCAACTCTTAAGAACAAACGAACAAAACAAAAATCAAGCAGTAACAGTAAAGAAAAGTTGGAAGATTATCAAGCATTGGTGTGCAGAGATGAAGAGGCGACTGAGGCAAACGAAAAGGGTGATGCCGGGAATGGAACAGAAGTTCTACCTCCAAAAGCTGTAGCATTGCATCGAGTGAGATGGAACATGAACAAAGGAAGTGAGAGATGGTTGTGCTACGGAGGAACTGCCGGAATTATACGGTGCCAGTCAATCAGATTGCCTGATGTTGATAAGAAGATGGGGAAGAAGATCTGGAAATGATCATGAACTTGATTAAACGTTGGCCCATATTTTTTCTTCTCATCACTAAATTTAATTTCTAATCAAATCACTCACTAAATTCAATATAGTTTGTTTTGTAACTGTTTATTAATGCAAGTATTATATTCTTTAGTAAATGAATAATCTTATACTTATAAAAGTTGACACAAAATTTGTATTTTTGGCTGATGTGACGAATAATGTGGCATTGTTGATTAAGCATTTGTTCGGTATGGTTTTTTGTAAAGGTAAAAAAGTTTTTTTAATGTCAATTTTTTTTTTCCATATTTTTGGTGGTATTTGATTGTATTTTAAGTTGAGTTTTTGATGATTAGAACATCTATTTTGTTTTTATTAGTAAATTTGAGCTTTTGAGAGTGGTGATTGAAAAATGTGTTTAAATAGATAAGTTGTTTATAATATTTTTATTTTATTTAATAATATTATTTCAATGATTTTATAACATAATTTCAAAAAACCTGTTTATTAAAATATTTTTATAATTTTTAATCAAAGATCTCATTGACAACCAAACACATAAATTATTCTAGTCAAAAGCTCTACTACTAAAACTCTAATAGTAAAAATTTTATTTAAAAAATTATACCAAGCATAAATGTCATATACCAAGAATTGCCGTTGTCAGTCGATACATGTCATTCTAGAAACCTATATCTTGTATTTTTTATTTTAATCATGGGTCTCCGTAGATATTCGAACTCATACTCAAGTTTATTTTAACCGCCTAGTGACTCTTAAGCATACAATTTTGTGACAACTTTGTTTGGTGCAAAGAAACATATGTAGAAGTCAACTCAAAACTGAAAGTCAATGGCAATTTAATTTAGGAGAAACGATACCTAATTATTTTATATATTTTCATAATAATAATTTTTTTTTTTTTCTAATTTTGAAAATATAAGTTTTAGCCCATTTCATTAAATGTTACATTTTTAATTTTGTGTCATTTTTCATTTGATTTATATTAAATGACTTAATACTCCAAAAACTGTCCAAATAAAATAAATATTTATTTCAGAATTAGAAGAAAAATAAATCGATATAAAAAATTAACGATATGGACTAAAATTTATATTTTATAAAATTATATGAACTAAAATTTATATTTCTAAAATCACTGAGATTAAAATATTATTATATTAATATGTCAGTTAGTGAGTATCATTTTCTCTGTGATTTATACACTCGAGATTTGATTCCAAAGTTGATGGTAATTTGGAATGAATGGAATCCAAAATAGTAGCCAATCGACTGTCTTAAAACAGACTTTATGTTTATGTCACGTTGCTGTTTTGCTTGGCTGTGTTGGAGTCAGCAAGCAAACGTAACTTGTTGAAGAAGCAAGCGAAAGTAACTTGTGAAGAAGCTGGCAAAAGTAAAACTTGTTGAAGAAGCTGGCAAAAGCAAAACGTGTTGAAGAAGCTGGCAACACGATTTTGGCACTATAACTTGAGCATTCCCATATCATTGTTAGCATCCCAGAAATCCCTAAAACGTGAGTATAATAGAGAGTAAAGAGGGTTGAGAGTTTTTGTAAAGCTTGTGTTTGTAAGCTTTGTAATTCTTTGTTTGTGTATAATAAAGAAGAATTTTCTCTCACATCTCCTCTATTGTGTGTGTTTAATCACAACAAGTGGTATCAGGAGCTAAGGTTACTCGGAGGAATCCCGAAACTCGGAAACAGAGGTTCGGTTTGGAAAGTCGGTTCCGACGAAAGTTGTCGAAAATCGATTTTGAGCATACCATCAGACGTTTCACGGCGAGACGAGCACGGTGGTATTTTCCGGCGATCGATCGGAGGTCAGACGAAGCGTCACGCGCCAGTCAGAGGACTCTTCACGCGCTCCACGCGCAACACACGCGTCCCACGCGCTCCAAGGAAGAAGACGACGCCACGTCAGCAGTCCAGTCATTGACACGTCAACGTCCAGTCATCCGCCACGTCAGCAAGCCTGCACAGTCAGCAGTGCCACGTCATCGGTGCCTGGTAAATTTCAGATAGGTCCCTGAACTTTCTAGAAATTACAATTTAGCCCATATACTTTCAGATTTTTTCAATTTAGTCCCTGAACTTTTCCGTAATTGCACTTTGGCCCCTGAACTTTCGGAAATTGCACTTTGACCCCTGTAATTTCTGGAATTTGCAAATTGGTCCCTGTGTCGGATTTTGTCAAACGAAGTGTCATTTCCACCATTTTCGACCATTCCGAACGCAACGGTGAGGTCCGTTTTTTGAAATTCTGTTTAGAATTTTTATGATGGAGGGGAGCAACGGAAAATGATTTTGTTAACCAGTACAAACTATTTCACATGGAGAGGAAGGATGAAAGACCTTCTGTATGTGAAGGACTATGATGGATCGGTATTTCTGGAGGAGAAACCAGAAGGAATGACCGATGGAAAGTGGGCTAATCTTCACCAGAAAACATGCAGTACTATTCGTCAGTGGATCGACGATAGTATCGTCAACCATGTCAGTGAAGAAACAAATGCACGTGTTTTATGGAGAAAGCTGGAGGAGCTTTTTCGAGCAAAGACTGGCAACAACAAGCTGTACTACATCAAGAAGATGATGGGTTTGAAATACCAGGAGAGTACAGCTGTGGCGGACCATATCAACGATTTCCTCGGAACCATGAAGGAATTGTCTGGATTGGGCATAGACTTCGGAGATGAGGTAAATGGCTTAATACTCCTTAATACGTTACCAGAATCTTGGGAAACGTTCAGATCTACGGTGATCAATTCAGCCGCAGATGGGAAAGTCACTATGGAGATGGCAAAGACCAGGATCTTCGAGGAAGAAAAGAGGACGAGAATGCATGAGTCAGCATCAGCCTCAACCTCAGAAGCTCTAGTGACAGAAAAGAACACCAGAAGGGGGAGGAGTAAAAGCCGAGGCCCAGGGAGATCAGACAAGAACCGGGGGAAATCAAGAACAAGGGATATTGAGTGCTATCACTGCAAGAAGAAAGGCCATATGAAGCGGGATTGCTACAAGTTGAAGAACGAGCAGTCCAAGAGAGATGGTGACTCTAATCAAGAAAGAGTTGCTACTACCACCGAGAAAACCTCCAAAGAATTTTGCATAATGTATGAAAAAGCTGTTGTGAATCTTGCCAGCCACGAGACCAGTTGGGTGATAGATAGTGGCGCATCCATACACGCCACATCTCGCAAAGACTTTTTTTCATCTTACACACCAGGGGACTACGGTGCTGTAAGGATGGGGAATGACGGACAGTCCAAAGCCGTCGGTATTGGAGACATCTGCCTTGAGTCAGATAAGGAGGAAATGAAACAGGTTCCATACACCTCAGCAGTGGGAAGTCTTATGTATGCCATGGTGTGCACGAGGCCAGACTTAGCACACGCAGTTGGATTGGTCAGCCGGTTTATGTCAAACCCAGGACGGGAACACTGGAATGCGATCAAATGGATCATGCGGTATCTTCGAGGCACATCCAAAATGAGATTATGTTTTGGAAGCAGCGAACCAGTGTTGATAGGCTACACCGATTCAGATATGGCAGGAGATGTGGATACCCGAAAGTCTACTTCGGGGTATCTGATTACTCTCTCAGGAGGAGCTGTGGCATGGCAGTCGAGGTTGCAGAGGTGTGTTGCACTTTCTACAACAGAGGCAGAATTCATTGCAGTTACAGAAGCTTGCAAGGAATTGCTGTGGATGAAGACATTCGTCCATGAATTGGGTTTCAAGCAGGAAAAGTACATTTTGTACTGCGATAGCCGGGATGACAAAACTCTCCACATAGTCAGAGTGGGGAGAGACAGAGAACTACGATTGGCTTGATCCCAACTCAGGGTACGTAGGCAGTCATACAGATGCAGCCAGGGGAGGATCCTTTTGAGGATCCGGTTTGGATGATTGATGGTCGGCTCAAATTTTAGGACAAATCTTCACCGAGGGGGAGATTTGTTGGAGTCAGCAAGCAAACGTAACTTGTTGAAGAAGCAAGCGAAAGTAACTTGTTGAAGAAGCTGGCAAAAGTAAAACTTGTTGAAGAAGCTGGCAAAAGCAAAACGTGTTGAAGAAGCTGGCAACACGGTTTTGGCACTATAAATTGAGCCTTCCCATATCATTGTTAGCATCCCAGAGTATCCCAGAAATCCCTAAAACGTGAGTATAATAGAGAGTAAAGAGGGTTGAGAGTTTTTTGTAAAGCTTGTGTTTGTAAGTTTTGTAATTCTTTGTTTGTGTATAATAAAGAAGAATTTTCTCTCACATCTCCTCTATTGTGTGTGTTTAATCACAACAGGCTGTCACAGTCAAATCTGTTATGCCTCTCTCAGCCTTTTTTGAGCAGCACCATAACATTAACTGTTAACAAACATGGGTTGACTCAGTGGTAAAGACTTTGAGCTTGAGTGGTTTGCTCCCTCTCAGATTCAAGGTTCGATTCACACTAGATGCATTTCCTTGGGCCCATGCCCCCTGATATGAAAAGCCAACGACTTACCATGATCTGTGTTGGGAAACTTCTGAGGACACGGGACACAGGTCCCTGAGATTAATTGAGATGCGCGTAAACTGGCCCGGACACTCCGGTTATCCCAAAAAAATATATATATATACCTCAACTCCAAGCATTAACTTTTTAAACCCATAAAGAGAGAAAGGGGTCAGATAGATACCCAAAATGAAAATGATTCAAACTCTACTTGTGTTGGTCTTCCATCTTTTTCTAGCTGCTACTTTAATTAATGGATCTACCATGGACAATCAAAGAAAGGTAATTTCATGTTCTTTATGTTATAAGTTTTAAACCATTTCATTAGAAATAATAACTTCTATACCAATGACTCAATGAATAAAATAATATACACCAAAAAGTACCCAAGAATTTTTTTTTCTTCGTGGGCTAAGCTTGTAGACTCATTAGCAGAAGCCGATACCGTCTCTGAGGATAGGCAACTTAAGGTCCCACTTATGGAAAATATTTTATGGAAAAATTTAAGAGCCTAAATCTTTTCCAATAATATTATTAATTAATAAATCTAATTTGCCTCTTCCATCTATTACTATATTCCTCCATTTTAGTTTGTTTACTTTAGTTGGAGCAATTCTTGATCTCCATGCATCGATGGTATTAACAGTCTTGTAACTAAATATATTTTATTGAACAACAGCCATACATTGTATACATGGGAGACGTGCCGGAGGAGTTCGAAATATCTGCCGTCGAGGAACATCACGATTTGCTTAGAACAGCTATTGGCGAGTAATTATCATAAACTTTGCCCATGAATTATACTACTTAATCTCAATTTTAATACATATTTAATTACTTATCTTGCCTGTCATTAAGTAAACAAATAATACTCGACAGTGACCCATTTCCTAATTAATTTTTAACATCCTGCCAAAAATTTCAGTGAGAAAATAGCTACAGAATCTAAAGTACACAGTTATGGTAGGAGCTTCAATGGATTCGTCGCGAGACTGTTGCCTCATGAAGCAAAGAAATTATTAGGTACTTATCCAACACAAGATATATGAAACTTTTACGTATAATTTTTGTTTATTACCATTAATTATGAAATTATATGTTTGTTTATGCAGAAGAAGAGAGTGTTGTATCTGTGTTTGAAAATACTCGAAGAAACCTTCACACAACAAGAACATGGGATTTTTTGGGAATGTCCACAAAATTACAGAGAAGGAGCTCCAAGGCACAGAGCAATATCATAGTTGGTTTGTTAGATACAGGTTGGTGTGTATACATGATTCAATCTGTTTCATTCATAAATCACAAAAAAAAAAAAAAAAAAAAAAAAAAAAAAAAAAAAAAAAAAATTGAAAATTTGTTTCTTATTATTTTTATAAATTTATTCTAGGTATTTGGATCGAGTCTCCAAGTTTTAATGATAAAGGCTACGGTCCTCCTCCTCCTAAATGGAAGGGCAAATGTGTTACTGGCACTAACTTCACTCATTGCAACAAGTATACTTCTCTGAGCTTCATGCTGAGTGTCTTTTTTTTTTTTTTTTATATAATTCATAATTGTTAAAAATAATTATAAATAATTGAAAAAATCGTCTATTATTATATTTATACGTATAAAAAAAAAATTATAAAAAACTGAATATTAAAAACATCCCCACCGGATCCCAGTTCAGACTTCATAACTTGGATTTACTATTTTTTTTGAGTATTGACTAATGAATTTATAACATGAGAGCAGCAAAGTGATTGGTGCAAGATACTACAACATAGAGAACACCCTTGATCCCAGAATGGATAAAAAGAGTCCGGTCGATACCGAAGGCCATGGGACCCACACTTCCTCCACAGCTGCCGGGGAAACAGTAAAGGGAGCAAGCTTGTACGGAATAGCGGAAGGGACTGCACGTGGGGGCGTGCCATCAGCCCGCATTGCAATGTACAAAGTGTGCTGGATCGGTGGATGCACTGACATGGACATATTGGCTGCTTTTGACGACGCCATTGCCGACGGCGTCGACTTCATTTCCGTTTCGATTGGCGGGCCGTCAAGTAGTTTCTTTGACGACCCGATTTCAATAGGATCCTTTCATGCAATGAAGAGGGGAATCTTGACCTCCTGCTCCGCAGGGAATGATGGGCCCTACGAAGGGACTGTTGTTAATGTGGCGCCCTGGATTATGACTGTGGCTGCTACTAGTATTGACAGGAAGTTTGTTACTACTGTTAAGCTTGGCAATGGCATGAAAGCTTCTGTAAGTACAATGAATAATGACAGCTTGGTTTCATTTTTCAAAAAATTATTTTTCTCACAAGCTGCTTATTTGTTTGTCTTTTATGTTATTTTTTGAATGAAGGGAATATCAATTAATACATTTTCCCCAACAAAAGCAATGTATCCTCTCACCAATGGAGCCCGTGCAGCCAATGTTACTGCTGATGCCTTTGGAAATGTCAGGTATATATATTAACTTGCTTGCATTTACATTGGACAATTCTGTTCTAATTACTCTTTATAAAAAAAAAATAATAAATAAATAAATTAAGGGTAAGGTTATATATATAATTGAAATGATAATGTGCAGTGCCTGTGATGCTGGAACTCTAAGCATGAAAAGAGTGAAGGGAAAGATCGTTTACTGCCTCGGAAGCGGCAGCCAGGACTACAATATCAATCTATTACACGGATCTGGAACAATCATGGCCCTTGATGCACCAACAGACATTGCCTTCCCCACTCTAATAGCTGGAGCTTTGGTGGTTCCCGAAGTTGGCATCAAGATTGATCATTATATCAATTCTACCAAGTACTAATCAATCCCTTATTAATAAATATTATATAACATTTGGACATCCTTAACTATTAAGCTCTGAGATATTTAATTGCTGGGATTGAACTTGAATTAATACAGGAATCCTCAAGCTGTTATATACAAGACAAAAGCTGTTAACACCAGTGCCCCCTTTGTAGCTTCATTCTCATCGCGAGGTCCTCAAATGATCACCCTCAACATCCTGAAACCTGATATTGCTGCACCAGGAATAGACATAGTAGCTGCATATTCACAGCTGGTATCTGTTACAGGACTGCCCGGTGACAACAGAATTGTGCCATTCAACATCCTTTCAAGCACATCCATGGCTTGCCCTCATGCTACAGCTGCCGCAGCCTATGTCAAATCGGTCCATCCTGACTGGTCACCTGCTGCAATAAAATCTGCTCTCATGACCACCGGTGTTGAAGCCAGTTGGAGCAGCTGGAGCATGTTGGCATGCAAGAAAAGTCAGCATGCAGCCAAAGGCACCGAAAGCAAATTTTGATATGGTGACCTTGTGATGCCAGCTGTGTGTGTGGTGTGTGCAAACACACATTTTGCAAAGAGAGCACACGTCTTTGGGGTTATAAATTGGAGTCATTAGTTCATTGTAATGCATCCCATAAATCCCGAAATTGAGAGAATAGAGAGTAAAGAGGGTTGAGAGGTTTTTTGTAAAGCTTGTATTGGAAGCTTTGTAATTCTTTTGTTGGTAGTAATAAAAGAAGAGTTTTCCTCTCACATCTCCTCTATTAGAGTGTGTTTAATCACAACAAGTGGTATCAGAGCTACGGTTCCACGGAGGGATCCCGAAATTCGGAAACGAAGTTTCGGTTCGGAAAGTCGGTTCCGACGAAAGTTGTCGAAAATCGATTTTGAGCATATCATCGGACTTTTCACGAGAGATGAGCACGGTGGTATTTTCCAGCGATCGAACGGAGGCCGGAGGACGACGCACGCGCCGCACGCGCCATCCAGAGAGTTCGCCACTCGCGCCACGCGCTGCTCAAGGTTGAAGATGACGCCACGTCAGCCGCCACGTGTCGCCCAGTCAGCGCACAGTCAGCAGCCCAGTCAGCGCACAGTCAACAGCCCAGTCAGCGCCACGTCAGCGCACAGTCAGCGCCACGTGTCTGCCACGTCAGCGGTACCTGGTAAATTTCAGATAAGTCCCTGAACTTTCTGGAAATTACAATTTAGCCCCTATACTTTCAGAAATTTTCAATTTAGTCCCTGAACTTTTTGGAAATTGCAATTTAGTCCCTGAACTTTTCCGTAATTGCACTTTGGCCCCTGAACTTTTGGAAATTGCACTTTGACCCCTGTAATTTCTGGAATTTACAATTTGGTCCCTGTGTCGGATTTTGACAAACGAAGTGTCATTTCCACCATTTTCGACCATTCCGGACGCAACGGTGAGGTCCGTTTTTTGAAATTCTGCTTAGAATTTTTATGATGGAGGGGAACAACGGAAAAATGGTTTTGTTAACTAGTACCATTATTTCACATGGAGAGGAAGGATGAAAGACCTTCTGTATGTGAAGGACTATGATGGATCGGTATTTCTGGAGGAGAAACCAGAAGGAATGACCGATGGAAAGTGGGCTAATCTTCACCAGAAAACATGCAGTACTATTCGTCAGTGGATCGACGATAGTATCGTCAACCATGTTAGTGAAGAACAAATGCACGTGTTTATGGAGAAAGCTGGAGGAGCTTTTCCAAGCAAAGACTGGGAAACAACAAGCTGTACTACATCAAGAAGATGATGGGTTTGAAATACCATGAGGGTACAGCTGTGGCGGACCACATCAATGATTTCCTCGGAACCATGAAGGAATTGTCTGGATTGGGCATAGACTTCGGAGATGAGGTAAATGGCTTAATTCTCCTTAATACGTTACCAGAATCTTGGGAAACGTTCAGATCTACGGTGATCAATTCAGCCGCAGATGGGAAAGTCACTATGGAGATGGCAAAGACCAGGATCTTCGAGGAAGAAAAGAGGACGAGAATGCAGGAGTCAGCATCAGCCTCAACCTCAGAAGCTCTAGTGACAGAAAAGAACACCAGAAGGGGGAGGAGTAAAAGCCGAGGCCCAGGGAGATCAGACAAGAACCGGGGGAAATCAAGAACAAGGGATATTGAGTGCTATCACTGCAAGAAGAAAGGCCATATGAAGCGAGGGATTGCTACAAGTTGAAGAACGAGCAGTCCAAGAGAGATGGTGACTCTAATCAAGAAAGAGTTGCTACTACCACCGAGAAAACCTCCAAAGAATTTTGCATAATGTATGAAGAAGCTGTTGTGAATCTTGCCAGCCACGAGACCAGTTGGGTGATAGATAATGGCGCATCCATACACCGCCCATCTCGCAGAGACTTCTTTTCATCTTACACACCAGGGGACTACGGTGCTGTAAGGATGGGGAATGACAGGACAGTCCAAAGCCGTCGGTATTGGAGACATCTGCCTTGAAACAGATAACGAAACAAGGCTAGTGTTGAAGGGAGTCAAGCACATCCCAGATATCCAGTTAAACCTGATCTCAACAGGCAAGCTGGATGATGAAGGTTTCTGCAGCACATTTAGTGACGGATGCTGGATGCTCACTAAAGGATCAATGGTCGTGGCACGAGGTAAGAAATATTCAACTCTGTATTTGATGCATGCTAAGCTTTCAAATAGTAGCATAAATACAGTCAACAGCAATGAGACAGCCGAGTTATGGCATAAAAAGCTCGGTCACATGAGCCAAACAGGGATGGAGATACTACGCAGGCGGAATGTTCTTCCGGAATTGAAGAACTCACACTTACGGAAGTGTGAACACTGCATGGCTGGAAAGCAGAACAGAGTATCCTTCCAGAGCTCCCCGCCTCAACGGAAATCGGAGGTACTAGATCTCATACATTCAGATGTATGCGGTCCGATGCAGACACGAACACTTGGTGGGTCACTGTATTTTGTGACATTTATTGATGATCATTCAAGGAAGATCTGGGCATACACCTTGAAGAGAAAAGACCAAGTACTTGGAGTGTTCAAGGAGTTTCATGCTTTGGTGGTGGAGAGAGAATCGGCAAGAAACTGAAGTGCATCAGAACAGATAACGGTGGAGAATACAGAGGTCCGTTTGATCAGTACTGCAAGACGCAAGGAATCCGACATCAAACGACACCTCCGAAGACACCTCAGCTGAATGGCCTAGCTGAGATGATGAACAGAACCTTGTGCGAGAGGATCAGAAGCTTGCTGTCACAAGCCAAGCTGCCGAAGACATTTTGGGGAGAGGCACTCATCACAGCAGTTCATGTTTTGAACATGTCCCCAGCGGTCGCACTGAAAGGTAATGTTCCTAACCAAGCCTGGACAGGTAAAGAAGTGTCATACGAGCACTTACATGTCTTTGGGTGCAAAACATTTGTACACATCCCAAAGGACGATAGATCCAAGCTTGATGCGAAGACGCGACAGTGTGTCTTTATTGGCTATGGTCAGGATGATTTCGGCTACAAACTCTATGATCCTGTGGAGAAGAAGATTGTCAGAAGCCGAGATGTTGTCTTTGTTGAAGACCAGACCATAGAAGATATCAGAAAGGAGATGAAGACAATGCCCCAACAATACAGAAATATGAATCCAGAACCTCATACACCGGTGCCAGTACGAGTTGATGATGAGGTTCCCAGACAGGAGGGTACAGGTGATGAAGCTCCCAGAGATGATGATCATGATCAACCACCAGTACCAGAAGTTCCACCAACAGTTCCACAGAGAAGGTCTGACAGAGAGAGGCGACTTTCAACCAAATACTCTGCATATGAGTATGTTCTGCTTACTGAGGGGGAGAACCCGAGAGCTACAAGGAGGCTGTGGAAACAGAAGACAGAGAAAAGTGGGAGGAAGCCATGAAAGATGAGATGAAATCTTTGCATGACAATCACATTTTGAGTTGGTGAAATTGCCAAGAGGCAAAAGGGCTTTGAAGAACAAATGGGTATACAGGGTGAAGCAACAGGAGCACACTTCACAACCCCGGTACAAAGCCAGATTAGTTGTCAAGGGATTCAATCAGAGGAAAAGGCATTGACTTCGATGAAATCTTCTCTCCAGTTGTGAAGATGTCATCCATCAGAGTGGTACTCAGCTTAGCAGCAAGCCTCGACCTGGAAGTTGAGCAGATGGATGTCAAGACCGCATTTCTTCACGGAGATCTGGAAGAAGAAATTTACATGGAGCAACCAGAAGGCTTCAGAGTCAGCGGGAAAGAGGACTATGTGTGCAGACTCAGGAAAAGCCTCTACGTTTGAAACAGGCACCGAGACAGTGGTACGTGAAGTTTGAGTCAGTTATGGGGGAGCAGAGATACAAGAAGACCACTTCAGACCATTGTGTTTTCGTTCAGAAGTTTTCTGACGATGATTTTATCATCTTACTGTTATATGTAGATGATATGTTGATAGTTGGCAGGAATCAATCGAGGATTGATAATTTGAAGCAGCAACTGAGTAAGTCTTTTGAGATGAAAGACTTGGGGCCAGCTAAACAGATTCTTGGCATCAGGATCGGTCGTGATCGGAAAGCCAGGAGGTTATACTTGTCACAGGAGGAGTACATCGAGAAGGTACTTCAGAGATTCCAGATGGACAAGGCTAAAGCGGTTAGCACTCCTCTTGCTACCCACTTTAGATTGAGTACACAACAGAGTCCCTCTACTGAGTCAGATAAGGAGGAAATGAAACAGGTTCCATACACCTCAGCAGTGGGAAGTCTATGTATGTCATGGTGTGCACGAGGCCAAACTTAGCACACGCAGTTGGATTGGTCAGCCGGTTTATGTCAAACCCAGGACGGGAACACTGGAATGCTATCAAATGGATCATGCGGTATCTTCGAGGCACTTCCAAGATGAGATTATGTTTTGGAAGCAGCGACAAACCAGTGTTGATGGGCTACACCGATTCAGATATGGCAGGAGATGTGGATACCCGAAAGTCTACTTCGGGGTATCTGATTACTCTCTCAGGAGGAGCTGTGGCATGGCAGTCGAGGTTACAGAGGTGTGTTGCACTTCTACAACAGAGGCAGAATTCATTGCAGTGACAGAGGCTTGCAAGGAATTGCTGTGGATGAAGACATTCGTCCAGGAATTGGGTTTCAAGCAGGAGAAGTACATTTTGTACTGTGATAGTCAGAGTGCTATCTATCTCGGTAAAAATTCCACATTTCATTTGAGGTCAAAACATATCGATGTAAGGTATCACTGGATACGGGACGTCCTGAGCTCAAGGTTGTTAGAACTCAGGAAAATTCACACCGACGACAACGGTGCCGATATGTTCACGAAGGTCTTATCGAATGAGAAGCTTGAAATCTGTCGTGCCATAGCCGGGATGACAAAACTCTCCACATAGTCAGAGTGGGGAGATTCAGAGAACTGCGATTGGCTTGATCCCAACTCAGGGTACGTAGGCAGTCACAGAGATGCAGCCAGGGGAGGATCATTTGGAGGATCCGGATTTGGATGATTAATGGTCGGCTCAGATTTTGGGAAATCTTCACCGATGGGGAGATTTGTTGAAGCCAGTTGGAGCAGCTGGAGCATGTTGGCATGCAAGAAAATTCAGCATGCAGCCAAAGGCACCGAAAGCAAATTTTGAGATGGGGACCTTGTGATGCCAACTGTGTGTGTGGTGTGTGCAAACACACGTTTTGCAAAGACGTGTGCACTGTAGCACACGTCTTTGGGGTTATAAATTGGAGTCATTAGTTCATTGTAATGCATCCCATAAATCCCGAAATTGAGAGAATAGAGAGTAAAGAGGGTTGAGAGGTTTTTTGTAAAGCTTGTATTAGAAGCTTTGTAATTCTTTTGTTGGTAGTAATAAAAGAAGAGTTTTCCTCTCACATCTCCTCTATTAGAGTGTGTTTAATCACAACAACTGGTAACACTAACACTAACACTAACACTTCATTCTACAACATATATTAATTATCAATCGTCTCTAACCTCATCATCTGATAACCATACCGTAATGTTTCTGCTTTAGCAACACCTATGAACAAGAAACCTGAAGATGCAGAGCTAGCCTCAGGATCAGGCCAGATCAATCCGAGGAGAGCAGTTCACCCAGGCCTCATCTATGATCTTAACTTGAGCTCATATGCAAGCTTCATATGCAAGGAAGGCTATAACAGCACATTATTGGTCATCTTATTGGCCGCAATAAGAAATTCAACTGCTCTAACGTTAGACCTGCACGAGGGATGGATGGCCTTAACTATCCTTCCATGCATATTCACCTAACGAACGAGTCCGGAATCTCCGCCATCTTTCACAGGACTGTGACTGATGTGGGGTTCGGAAAATCTGAATACAAGGCGATTGTGCATTCACCAAAAGGCCTCTCGATTAGAGTGTTTCCCAGTGTCATGACATTTAGCAGATCGAATCAAAAGCAATCTTTCATGGTCCTGGGGAAAGGCTCAATGAAAAATGGTATTAGGATTCTATCAGCTTTACTCGAGTGGAACGACACCAAGCACAGTGTAAAGAGCCATATTCTCGTGTACAAGCAATTGCCTCTGGTTTATTAAAAGATGTGTATCTAGGGTTTGTTGGAGAACAATCAATGCACTTATTATTATTGAAACATAAACTTGCAAATATTACAAATCAAAACTAGATTGAGGCTAGCACAGTATTGGGATTCACCGATCGCTTTAGAGAGGATTTGAGGAAAAGCCGAATATTTTTCTATTACTCACAAGAATAGATACAAAGTTTACAAACTATAAACTTTAAACAAAAAACCTCACTCTTTTCTCTCTAATGTCTACACTCTCTGGGATACTTTGCAATGAAGATTAATGCCCATTTTATAGTGCCAAAACCGTGTGAACAGTGTCACACGGTTTGGCCAACTCATTTTCACTTCAGAGCTTGCATGTTGTTGTGTGTTGGAAGCCTGGAAATGGAGCACCGAAAGTATGGTGTCTTGTTGTGCTAGCTGGATTTCATTTCAATTCTCCCCCTCCAGCTGCACCTGAAACCATCATCATCTGACAGCTATCCCGGCTATGTCTCTGCACAACTCTAGCTTATCCCGAGTAACTATTTTCGTTAACATGTCGGCTGGATTCTCATCTGTACGGATCTTCACTAGTCTCAGCAGTTGTTGATCCATCACCTCGCGTATCCAATGATAGCGAATATCAATGTGTTTCGTCCGGGAATGATACATTGAGTTTTTGCTCAAGTCTAGAAAATGTTTTAGCCACAACATTTCCTTTCATGCCTCAGCTATAGCGATGTACTCAGCCTCTATTGTGGATAATGCAATACACATCTGCAATCTTGACTGCCATGACACAGCTCCCCCTACAAAAGTGTAGATGAATCCTGATGTAGATTTCCTACCATCAAGATCTCATGCCATATCTGAATCTGTATAGCCTTCCAAGATCGGATCAGCTCCCCCGTAACACAGACGAAACTTCGTTGTACCCTTGAGGTACCTGAGAATCCATTTGACTGTCTCCCAGTGTTGCTTTCCAGGGTTAGAGAGAAAACGACTCACTACACCCACTGCGTGTGCAATATCTGGCCTGGTACATATCATTGCATACATTAGGCTTTCAACAGCTGAAGAATATGGTATTGCTGACATTTCTTCTATCTCTTTCTTGGATGAGGGACACGAACTCTTGCTCAGTTTGAAATGGTGCGCTAGCGGAACGCTGACTGGTTTGGCTTTCTGTATATCGAATCTTCTGATTACCCGTTAATATACCTCTCATGTGAAAGCCATAACTTCTTGTTCTGTCTATCACGAACAATCTCCATTCCCAAAATCTGTTGA
Organism: Zanthoxylum bungeanum; assembly: GCA_019454045.1. NCBI lineage: Eukaryota > Viridiplantae > Streptophyta > Magnoliopsida > Sapindales > Rutaceae > Zanthoxylum > Zanthoxylum bungeanum. Next base: position 31,540 of record SKCR01042363.1, read on the forward strand.
GCTGGTCCTAAGTCTTTCATGTCGAAAGCCTTGGAGAGTTCCTTCTTCAGCTGGTTGATTTTCGTTGCTTCTTGTCCAACAATCAACATGTCATCTACATACAGTAGAAGAGCAACAAAATTTTCATCTGAAAACCTCTGAATGTATACACACTGATCTGCTGCAGTTCTTTTGTAGCCTTGACCCACCATGAATGAGTCGAACTTCTTGTACTACTGCCTCGGTGCTTGCTTGAGACCGTACAAGCTCTTTTTCAGCTTGCAAACAAGGTTTTCTTTACCTGAAACCTTGAATCCCTCTGGCTGCTCCATGTAAATTTCTTCATTCAGATCACCATGAAGAAATGTTGTTTTGACATCCATCTGTTCAAGCTCCAAGTTCAATCTGGCTACCAATCCTAGGATGACTCGGATTGAAGCCATTTTTACCACTGGTGAAAAGATCTCATCAAAGTCAATTCCTTTTTTCTGTAGGAATCCTTTGACTACTAGCCGAGCTTTGTGTTTCACCATTTTTCTGTTGTCGTCTTTCTTGAGCTTGAATACTCATTTATTCTTCAGTGCTTTCATTACATGTGGGAGCTTGACTATCTCATAAGTGTTGTTTTTCTGCAGAGATTTCATCTCATCCTGCATTGCATGCAGCCATTTGTCTTTGTCCTTATGAGATACCGCTTCGTTGAAGGCTTCTGGCTCCCCCTCGTCAGTAAGCAGAATGTATTCTGATCCTGAGTATCTGGCTGATGGAATTCGGCCTCGCTCAGATCTTCGTATTGGAGGTTCTGGCTGTCTGTTGTCATCCGGATCTGTGGATGATCCCGAAGCCTCTGATGGAGCAGGCTGCAGCTCCCCATGTTCAACACCTTCCTCCTCCTCTGGTTCTGCTTCTGGTATGTATTACACCCCATCATCATCTGTGGCTACTGGTGTTGGTGCTGGGGTTGTGTCTGGATTTGCATCGGTATTGTCGACACTATTATTAGAAGGCATCTTGGGCTTTTCAATGTATTCTATTGTCTGGTCTTCAAGAAACACTACATCTCTGCTTCTCATGACCTTCCTTTCCTTCGGGTCTCATAACCTGTATCCAAATTCTTCGTCTCCATAGCCTATGAAGATGCATGGGGTAGTCCTTGCATCGAGCTTCTGCCTGAGCTCTTTGGATACATGTGCAAATGCTAAACATCCGAATATTCTGAGGTGAGAATATGATGGATTCTTACCAGACCACACTTTCTCCGGAATCTCGAAGTTCAACGGTACAGATGGTGATCTGTTGATCAGGTAGCAGGCGGCACGAACAGCTTCTCCCCAGAATGGCTTTGGCAGTTTAGCCATGCTGATCATGCTTCTGACTTTCTCCATAATGGTGCGGTTCATCCTTTCAGCGACACCATTGTGTTGTGGGGTGCGTGAAACAGTCCTCTCGTGTCGAATGCCGTGTCTTCCGCAGTAGGCATCGAAATCCCTGGAAGTATATTCGCCTTCATTGTCTGTGCGAAGGCACTTCAATTTCTTCCCTGTTTCACGCTCGACCATGGCATGGAACAGTTTTAAATAGTCCAAGACCTGATCCTTTGTTTTCAGAAAATACACCCATACTTTCCGAGAAGCATCGTCAATAAAAGTCAGAAAATATTTGTTACCGCCTAGTGAGTTTACCTCCAAGGGACCACATACATCAGAGTACACCAGACTGAGTAACTCTGATTTCTTTGTAGAAGAGAAATTGAAAGAGACTATGTGTTGTTTACCGAATAGATAGTGGTTGCAAGGATCCAGAGCAGCATTTTTGGAGACGGTGATTAGATCATTCTTTGTCAAGGTAGACAACCCCCTTCACTCATGTGACCGAGTCTCTGGTGCCACAGATTCTGATAAACCTCTCGTTCAGTTACATTGAGGCTTTCTGCACAAATCTTCACATAAGTCTTGTATAAGGTTCCACAGATATGTCATCGGGCGATGACCATGACACCTTTTATCATCCTCCAAGTGTCGTTGCTGAAGTGGCTAGCATAGTCCTGTTTGTCAAGGGCTACCCCCGAGAGTGAGTTGAGCCGAAGTTCTGGAACATGTCTGACCTCCTTCAGGGTGATTGTATACCCTGCATTTGTCCGCAACTGTATTTCGCCAATTCCCACTATCTGGGAAGAACTGGTATTTCCCATCTTCACTGCTCCAAAGTCCCATGCTTTGTATGTTGTGAAGAAATCCCTGTAAGGAGTGACGTGGTAGGATGATGCAGTATCTACCACCCACTCGACATCTTGAGTTGCGGTGTGAAGGCATGCTTCTTCCTGGCCGGAGCATATAGCTACATCCACCGTAGTAACTACTAGTGTCTCCGCGTCATTCTTCTTCGGCTGGTTATTGCCTTGTCCCTGCTCCCGTTGCAGTTTCTGGCAATTTTTCTTCAAGTGGCCTTCTATGCCACAGTGGAAGCACTTGTATGTTTTTTCCCGTCCTTGGACCTGCCCCTGCTTTTGCTTCTGCCTCTCCTCCCACCTTGATGTTTCTCATGTTGTCTTCCTCGTTGCTCCGAGACAAATGCTTCTGTTTGATATGAGCCCACGTCTTTTCTTCTGGCTTCTTCATTTGACAGGGCATCCTTTACCATAGGCATGGTAAGTTTGCCTCCTGGAGCTGAGTTGCTGAGAGTAACCACCAGAGTCTCCCAGCTATCAGGAAGAGAACTGAGTAGCAAAAGGGCTTGAACTTCATCTGCTAGTTGCATATCTACTGCAGACAACTGGTTCACCAGGATTTGGAACTCATTGATGTGTTCTGCAACGGAAGTTCCACTCCGTAGCTTCAGGTTCACCAAACGCCTCATGATTAAGGCCTTATTCCGAGCTGTTTTGGCCTGGAACATGTCTTCCAATTTCCTCAACATTTCATAAGCATTTGTGTCCTGTGCTACGTGGTGGAAGACACTGTGACCGATCTACTGCCTAATCTGACCCAAAGTTCTGTTGTTGAGTTTATTCCATTCATACTCCTTAACAGACTCTGGTTTCTCTCCCTTCAACTCGATGACATCAAACAGATCTTTACAATGTAAAAAATCTATCATCCTAGGTCTCCAGAGGGAGTAATTAGTGGCAGCCAATTTAATCATTGCACCAGAATGAGAATCCTCCATCTCCATTTTAAGTTTTAAAGTTTAAAATGAAAATAGATTAAAATCGGGGCTGAATTTCACAAATCAGAGGTCACCGTTGCATCCGGAACGGTCGAAAATGGTGGAATAGACACTTCGTTGGTCTAAATCCGACACAGTGGCGGATTTGTAAATTCCTAAAAGTTCTGGGGCAAAACTCTAAATTTCAAAACTTCAGGGGGCTAAATGAAATTTACCAGGCCGCTGACGTGGCAAAGTAGGACCGGTTTGCTGACGTGGCAGTCACGTGTCGGCTGACGTGGCAGATGACGTGTCTGCTGACGTGGCTGCCACATGTATCGTCTTCTTCCTCTGGAGCGCGTGGTGGCGCGTGAGGTGCTCTCTGTGAAGCGCGTGCGGCGTGTGTGGCCTGATGGGACTTCGGTTCTGTCGCCGGAAAATACCACATTGCTCGTCTCTCCGTGAACTAGCTGATGGTACCCTCAAATTGGATTTTTGACAACTTTCTTCGGAACTGATTTTCCGATCGGAAGCTCTGTTACTCGGTTTTACGACCCCAAAGAACAACCGAAGCTCATGATACCACTTGTTGGGATTCACCGATCACTTTAGAGAGGATTTGAGGAAAAATCGAATGCTTTTCTATTACTCACAATAATAGATACAAAGTTTACAAACTAAAAACTTTAAACAAAAAACCTCTCTTTTCTCTCTAATGTCTACACTCTCTGGGATACTTTGCAATGAAGATTAATGCCCCTTTTATAGTGCCAAAACCGTGTGAACAGTGTCACACGGTTTGGCCAACTCATTTTCACTTCACAGCTTGCATGTTGCTGTCTGTTGGAAGGCTGGAAATGGAGCACCGAAAGTATGGTGTCTTGTTGTGCTAGCTGGATTTCATTCACACATAAGGCTATGTAGTTCTTCAGACGTCTGCCATCAGGATTCAACAATCTGATAATCGAAGATTCTGCACTGAAATATAATTAAATATATATTAATTAAATTTAATACCAACCTAATCATCCATCAAGCTCAAGCCCAAGCCCACTTGATATATATTTTAGATGTGGGACTACTCTCACTATTTCTATACAAACTCTTACAGGGTTTTCATATGAAATGAACCAGATTGCTTGCTAGTGCTTACCAGTTTTGATTCTTTCTAGTAATCAATATTTTCAGTGCTTCAGAAGAGCTCATTATTTACAACTTAACAGAGAAGTTCAACGTACTAGCAGAAAATAAAATTACTGCCACAGTTCCATCTAAGGGTATCCAATCAGAACATGAACTTGACAGAAGATATCAGATTGAATAAACAATAGGCAAATGACTATGCCTGTTCAGCAGAAAAAGACCAACAAAACTGGAAAGTAGATTGCCTCAGGGCCGAAAATAATTAACATTTTCTGTTGCATAGTATTAAATTCTATAAAGTTACAGAGGATCTGGAGCATACATGTCATCTCTCGACTCTCTAGCTGCCTCTTTCTCAGTCAAAACCGCCAAAATGGCAGCTTCAGTTTCTTAATGTAACTGACTTCTCACCAGAACTTGAGTGACTCAAAAATTAGTACGAATTCACTTTTGAATATCACTCTGATCTGACAGATTGTTAGAATACAAGGATATAAAAACAGGCCACTTTTTGGCCCCTTTTACGACCTACGAAGATAACCAACCTGCAATATTGTCCTAGTCTTCTGCTCCGTGGCTTACGCTAACCAAAAACTTGGCTGAAAAGCTCAACACTGCATCCGACATTGACGGCCATGGAGGTTCTTGAGCTTTGTAAGTTCCTTCCTCCTCTTTCTTGCCTCAGCTGCAGCAGCTGCATCGACCAGCTTCTTGCCGGGATAGTTGACTGGTTCTTGTTTCATCTCCGGTAAAGGACTCGCAAGATCACTGGCTATCTTAGAGACAGCCTCAGTATTGCAAGTGTAATCAGACTGAAGTGCATTGTCATTTTTGACAATAAATGTTCCCCCAACAGAACATAGTGGTGTAGGTGTAACAGTAGGTTCTCTTGAGTGACGCCCAATTTGCTGGAAACCTCCATCCTGAGGGGATTCACCGACAGGAACATCATTCAGATCATTAATTCTTTGAGCTTCTGTTAAACCAGATGTTTCATTTTTTACTTTTACGGGCATCAACAAATGATGATTCTCCCTATCTGCAGCCGTTTTTGAAGATGAACCACCACCATGGCCATTACGGGTAGAAGTTTCATCTTGTCTGACTTTTAGGCTGCTGGAGGTTGGAGCTTGGAATCCATGCCCATTATCATGAAGAGGGAGGAACCACGGGCAAGGTACTAAATATAGAGGAGCTCTAGCCACGTTACTATTCGTGGGGTTTTCCCGCTCCTGAGAGGAAGTACGCTTACCAGTTACCGGTGTAGAAACGTTTGATGGAAATGTGACGGCATTTTGCAGCCCATGTCGTGATTGGACTAGCTGTGAAGATTGAAAAAAAGAAGGCCAGCCAAGTGGTGTGAAAGTATGGTGGTTGTACAAGACTAACGGGCAGTTTGTAGGAGAGGAGGACAACCCAGCATGGTCCGACTTAACCTCTCCTCGAGTTTCATCATCCTCAGCTTTTATTACTTCAGCAACCTGCCAAATGGGAGAGCATGACAGGTCACAATACATTTTTACGCTAAAAAATCTAACAAATTAAACTAATAGGTCATCTTCTGACCTGTGCCTTCAAATGCTTATTTATGGTCTCCAAAGACTGATATTCTTTAACAGCCAACTCCTTTTCCTTCTCCACAGATATGCCACCGAATGTGAAAAATGTCAGTGTTGCAATCTAATGTGAGTTCCAGAACTAATACAAAGATATAAAAGCTTTGTAAAAAAGATAAATATAGATTTAAAGCTACTATCAGCCAGATGCCTATTTTGAAAGATAGTGATACTTCGGGCCAGGGGAAACTGCTGTGCCTACCCTCTTTAAACTTTCATTCTCCCTTGATAGATCAGCAGCTTTTCTCGTTAACTCCTCACAAAGAGCCTGAATCAAGTGAAGGGAGGATATTGCACAATTAGAGCAAGATATCAGTCAGGCACTTCAGTGATTGGAAAGCATCTGTGTGTGTGATATAAATAGACACACATATCTATAAATGCTAGTATTCAAACACTACATGAGATTTTCAACAGGATCGACTTGCATGTATGTTTTCCATATTGACCAAAAAGACATACACTTTAAGCTTTCTTAATTATGTAGCAAAAATGATATTTATATTTGTTCACCTTCAAGTTATGGCATTAAGGTTTTGTTCAAAATTTTATGAAATGTGTTTACATTGTCAATGCCAAGATGCATATATATGCAGTATAACTAGTGCATGATATAATTTATCCCTCATCTTATTTATCGGATTATATGTTTAAATGGAAACTAATAAAATTATTATATGGATTCTCCAATAAGTGAGGCAATGGCCTGGGCTGGGCCAGAGCTTTGAGAAGCCCGGCCCAAGCCCGGCAATGAAAGAAAAAGCCCAATCCTGGGAAAAGTCCGGCCCCAAATGTTATCGAGGCAGGCCGGCCAGACTCGTTTTTTTTTTTTTTTTTATATAACCAAAATCAGAAATAATTCAACTCTTATATACTAAAACATATCAACAAGAAGTTACGAATAGAGTATAACAAAAAGTCCGGCCCGGGTTTTTTACTCCCGGGCGGGCCGGACCGGGCCGCGGGCTTTTTTGCAATGCTTATTCTCCAACGAATAATAGTGATGCAAAAAGATAAGCGAGAGCTAACACAAGATGATTAGGAATTTGGGACAAATAAGGTTGTTCACCAGACATCACTAAGATATTCCAACCATGCTAAAGAAATCCATAAGAAATGAGAGAACCTGAAAGTTGTACGAAAAAAATACAGACCGGGAACAAACAGCTTACTTGACGACGACGAATCGTTTGCCTAGCTGATTCTCTGTTTGCTAATATTCTACGTATTCTTCGCTCTTCCTTTTCAGCCTGAATGGTAATATTCAGTTACAAATTAAGAACATTCAACAGATGAAAATTTCCAAGGAGAACTCTGGAAGGCCTTTAATACCTCAGTTAAATTTTGTCTAGACCTGCCACCAGCCATTGATATGTATCTTATGGTACCCAGAGAACTTGGTTTAAGTGATTCAGCATCTTTCTCAGCTTTGACTGGTTTAATTAATATATTGCTGCACTTTGTTTGATCCTGCTGCTGATCCAATATTTCTTGCTCCTGCTATAAACAAAAATATTGCTCAAGTCCTGCACAAAATAGTGCGACTTGGTGACAGACCGCTATGAGCTTTGAAATTAAACATACCAGTTTGGCTAACCAAATTCTCATTTGCTTAAAGTTATTACTCTTGCATTCAACAGAAAAGGTATTGGCATGGGAAATTGTTTACCAGAAGTATGAAGCAAAGGTAAAAATAAGATTTGTTGTAAATGGAGCACTCAAGACGTGGTATAGCTTACATGTATACACTTAAGACCGGAATTTTGACTTTTAAAAGAATCTTCTCAAAAGAAAAAGGCATAAACTCAAGGCAAACAAGCAAATGAACAAATCTTGAATAGCTTAACATACAGTAAGCATCAAAGACACGCCATGTAAATTAATTCACAAGAGAGCATATAGGCTGAAGACAAGCAGGTCCTAAATTCTATTATCTGAAAAACTTAACTCTAGGCAATGCCTTCTCATCAGGGATTCTTCGAATGAACTAATATGATGAAGTTTTGATATCTTTGAAGTCTAAGCTCCCTCTAGACAGCTCTCATACATTAATGTAAAAAACATTCACTTTGTATCATGATTTACGTTGACCTGTATTGCAATGAAATATTGATTCAGAGCCAATGCATTTTATTTCCACATAAGCTTCCACATTTTATAGTTATACAAAGGGAACTTTGAGGAAATTCTTTTATCGACAATAAGAAATGGCTATTGAAAAAAATATATGAGAAATTATTTAAATAGCCCAATCTTACCGAGTCATAGAATCAACCAATACATATCAGTCACATTACGTGCTGCACTTATCTTTCATGCCTATCACATGAATGGAGTGTAAGTGTTTTATTGAAATACACTTATCAGCTGAATTGATGATTGGAAGGATAACCTACCCACTGACCTCTCTTCCTTTTAGATCTCCTAAGTCGATATAGTATGAAAAACGATCATGGAAATTGAGATCCTCATACGTGAAGGCATATTTCAAGGTGGTTGAACTCAATCTCACAGCAAAAACAAAGTAAACAGCACTATTCCTCAAACTAAAAGTCTAAAATTTAAAAAGCGAAGCATTTAAGGATCATTACATGTTGTGATGAAAAAAAAAAAAGAAAAATTAAAAACAAGCAAGCTAGAACATACATTCATTAGATTCATCAGTTGCTTCTACCGATCAAACATGATATGCAATTTCATTGTTCAGTTCCTAATATTATTTCCATAATCATTTTTCAATAATGGAATTAATGAAAGATTAAAACTTTAAATTACCCGTTTTCCTAAAAATAACAAAAAGCAAAAAATATACAAGAATATAAATGTTCTATTTCACTTACTACTTTAGGGCAAGCAAAAACCAATCACTAAATTCACAAAATAGCAATAAATAAAGAAAATAATAGTTGAAAATTTAAAATTTTGAAAAAAAAAAACATAAATAAACAAATAACAGAGTGAATATTCCAAAAACTAACATCAACGGGATCCGAACTGGGTGGCTCCGGGTCAACCGGGTTCAAATCCAACCCGGATTGACGAGGCGGTGGCTCGGACTTGACTCGCTTCCTGACTCGTTTCCCTTTGCATCCCCAATTCGTCGCTGTTTCAGCAGCAGCAGCGCCGCCGCCGTTCTCTATCATCCCCAAATGCGCCAACGCCTCCGCCGCCTCAAGCTCCATAACATCCATCCGATCCGCCGCACTCTCCGCCGCAGAACTCCGCAACGCCGTCGAATAACTCGAAACCGAACAGCTCTCTAATTCCATAACACTTCACACGCGCGCGGAAAATAATAGTAAAAAGAAAAATATATATATATATATTTTATTTTATGGCTGCTGCTTCAGAGAAAGGTTTAGTACTGCTACTGGGCTTGCCAAGGAAATGCAAGCTAGCACATGGATTGTGGTTGAGTGACACGTGTCCTGCCAACTCATTACAAGACATCTCTTGCTAACTCACACCAGTGTATCTCTGATCGCCGCGTATTGGTTAAGGCCACGTAGACAGAGTGGCACACGAGACCAAAGGGTTGGGGGGTTGAAGTTGGGACTTGGGGGAACATGAGTGTACACGTGGTTGCATGAATGTGAACACGTGGGTTTTTACTATTTTGGGCTTTTTTTCTTATTATTTAATAATTAGTGGTGGCTTTTGAGGGTTTGTGAAATGTCAGTTTGGGACTTTGGGGTAACGTGGAATGGATTTTGGAAATGAGATTCAATATTTCTTTGTATTGAGTTTTTTTTTTTCAATTATACTTCGTAATTATTATTTGATAATGATTTTTGTATATAATATTATTAAAATTATGTGACAGAACATAAAGAAAGTTAAGTATAACTTAGTTCAATATTAAATCAGGAGAATATCACGTCAGTTAAACTATCCTTTATTACATTTGTCAATCAATTAAGATTTCACAATGATAGAAAATGCGTTGAATTTATTTTCTTTTAATAATTTATAATATATTTAAAATATTTTTTCTTTTTCAAGCACTCGAAATGCACATTAACACTAATTAGGATAAGGAATTTTTCTCAAAATTACTAATTAGGATAAGGAGTTTTTCTCAAAATTTTTGTATTTTTTTTTTTTGTTGAAAAATATGGAATTATTAAAATATAATTTTACCATTCTTTTATTAACCTATCACTTTTCAATATTAATGAAATTCTTAAGAATCATTACACATTGTAATTGTGAACATAAATTTCTACTCCACCATGTCCTGTTAAATTTTGCAAACCCAAACCTTATGCATTAATTTATTGGGTGGAAATTTTAAATTCGAATTAATCTTTTATATTTGATCGATCAAAAAAAGAAATAAAATTCAACCTTTGACTCCTACAACTACTAGTTCAAAATTTTACAAGTGCTTTACAGCTGTGTCAATTAATTGGCCTACAATTTGGGGCAACTGGGTCTTTCTTATTTCATCATTGACATATGCCCGTACACCATTCACGGCAAACTCATATTAGTGTGTTTTTTTTTTTTATATATATATTATATAAATCGAAATCCATTGAATATTAAACGTATATAACCATACCACATTCAGAAATTTACGTCTATAGGAATATAACTTAAAACTTCAAATCCTGAAAATTTCTATTTTTAATTAAATATAAGTATAAATTTAAAATGAATATATTATGCCTTTAAGAAAAGCACTCATATTAGTATTTTGAACCATCATAATTAAAGTGATTTTGTTTAAATTTAGAGAATTGGGCTCGACTTATTAAAAGTTCAGTCTCATCGTATCATATCCGGCAACATACCTACATTCCTTATATATTTTCTTAGAAATTTAAAATTGATTGTTACACGTTTCAGTTTCAATTTCAATTTTTGTTATTCAGATACTAACATGCAATAAAAAAAATAATTAGAATTTAATTAGTTTTGACCTTACAATGCATAGATAGCTACAACATGCAAGAAATAACGATTTTACTTGAACCAATGTATATAATATATTCACATTGAAGACCAGGAAAAAAAAAAACCAAATGCACTGGAGAAACTTACACCTCGTACTGAAAATTAGAGCAATGAATCCCTCAACTCTTGCATATCATGCTCAACTAATACAATAATAGAGTTCATTCATAGATCAATCTTTTGCCACATAAAATCCTTTAGATTTTAACTGATAAGTGATTTTAATATCTAAATATAAGAATACGGCAATTTCAATTACTGAACTAGTTTTTAGGTTGAATTATGTAATGAAATTTAACAATAGGCCATGAATTTTAATAAAGGGACTTCAAATTTAGGCGTGCTCCTCCTTGCCCCCCCTACTTAAGAATCTAAAGGTCACATTTGGATCAATTACAGAATTTTGGTCCATAATCCCAAAAAATCATATATTTACAAGTAAAATTTCAAGAAATTTGTTAGGAGAAACCCATTTTAGGAAAAGGGGAAAAAAGTTCAAAATGAGATATTTTTTTTTTCATAGATGGTTCTTGACGACTCATGATAAAGATGATATGATTTGCAGGGAATATTAAGCAACCAGTTTGATCAAATCCAATAATAGTGATGTTGAACGGATCCTAACAGAGTGTAATAACTCTTCGTAATCTCTAACTTCTAAAAAAAAATGAATGAAAGAATAAATAGACTGTATGCTGTTACAGTTTGGAGAATCTATTTTTGGTCAATTTTGTATGTGAATAGCAGCTTTTTATGAAGGATTGAGATTAGTTGGAGTCTCAAAGTTTTGTATGCATCTCTTAATTGCTATTGAAGCATATATGCAAAATTGTAAACAGATTTTGGGATTAATTACTTTATGGTTAAATGAACAAATTTTCCTTCCCCCGAGCCATACGCTTCAAGTAAATGAACTCAAAAAGCTTTTTTATTGCAGCCTGTCTGTCTTGAATGTGCCTTTTATATTATGGTGGTTTTCTTTTTTTGATTGGTTTTACTGCAAGCCAATTCCATTATCACCTGAGCCGAATTCGAACCCAAAACTCTTGTACCATCCGAAGATGTTTTACACAATTTAAACGTAATCACAAGCGAATGCTGTGTTTCACGAGACAAACTCCAGATCCTAGTTCAAGTTAATTCCCAAATGTACATGTTTTGGTTCTATTTGTATGAATAATTTAGGTTAAATGAAACTCCTTTTTTTTTTTTAATTGTTTCACCAAACAAATTCCAGATCCTAGTTCGGATAATTCCCATCAACTCATAAATACTCTTGGGTCAAATCCGATAACCGTAGCATGCTATGTCAACTTATTGACATTAAAACGAAAATAAGCTTGGCCGTACAGAAATGAACAGAAGATTCATGGCAATTAACATAATTAGATGCCATTTTGTTTGTAATGAAATTAACATTATTTAAGTCTAAAGTGACATAAAGGGCAGATTAGATAGATAGTCACTCACTACAGCGTGCGTTGGGTGGCAACATGAAAACCGATAGACAATACATTAAACTCACTGACCAGAGGTTGCATGACTATATGTTGCATCTGCTATAGGTGATGAAGGACCGGTGATCGGCTTGTAGTGCAAAGGTGTTGGAGGTGTATGAGGAGTTCTTGGTCTTGGAGATAGGTTAACAAACTCCAATGCCTGTAATCTCAGTTCTACAGGATAGTCAGCAACACAACCGATTCTGGGCCCAGCTCCAGTTGTCCACTTAAGTGAGAGCTGATGTCCTAATTGGTATGACTTTACCGCCTTCTTGGAATTGATCCTTTGCAGTATAGAAGTTTTAGGCACGTCAGCCCTCGGGCTAAGAAGACCGCCGGATAGAGTCCTTTCATAATTACTTTTGGTCTCTTGTTTAGCTTCAGATGATTTTGAGTATAGTTTTTCATCCTCTCCCTTCGGCATTTTGGCATCAGTAGATTCCAAGTTTGCTGACACTTCCACAGCACTTTCAACTCTAGTAGATTTGCTATCACTGTAGCTATCAGAATATCCTTCCCCAGCCTTTTCTACCTGAAAAGGAGATGCCACATCAATCATTAATAACCATATAGTACAAGCAATGTTAACAGGAAATGATAAATTTCTTTAACGGCCACTTCGGCTTGATTTTAAAGGAAAACGATCACCATGCTCATGAAAATGTTGTCAGCGCAATACAAATGTGTAAAAAAACAAATATGAGATGGAAGAATTTACCTCAACTTCATCCATGTTCACTCCATTTTCCTTGAGAAAGGATAAAAAGGTATCAAGCCTGTCATCTGTTGGTCGGTAATGCCCACTATAAGCAGAGATTGTCTGAGAGCCATGATAATCAAGGATCAGATGCCACACATAATCATATTATACCATACCTTCAACTAGGCATAGCCAATAAATTGCAGTTCTGAATGGTAAGGAGAGGACAACACCTACTATCTCTTATGATACATTAGTGTTCTGATTTCCAGTAATTAACCAAGAACTTTGATTATAAATAACAAATGTTATAGATCAGAAACTATGCATCATAGCAGTGATTTATACTAACTACATATCCTACGAACAAAGACGAGGCTATCTATAAACTCTTCTTATGGCGGGCTTGATAATAGGTAATGGTTTGCAGCCTTGCAGAAATTCCCTGAATAAGTGATATAACCAACTTAAATAATAGTAATTCTACAATCTTGCATCTCCCTTGAGCTGCAAAAACCTTTCCTAAAATTACAAAAGCCTTTCCTAAAATTACAGGACTGTACCTTTAGAATTCCATGCTCTGCCACAAGCCTTCCAGCAGCTATTGTAGCTCCTCCAGCCAAAAAACTTGAATGATGGAACATTCCTTTCTTTTTCTGAAAGGTATAAAAAAAGTATTTTATGTATCTTACAAAAGTGGAGAACCACTAAAAGTAGGACAAAAGTAAACTCTTACCGCACCAGCATAGAGTTTCTTTGAGGTGCTCATAACGAATATATACTTGTCTCCATGCTGTGTGTCAAGGAAATCTCCAGTTTGTTTGTGAATAATCCTCCCATGAACAACACTGTACTCATAATATTCCCTCTCTTGCTAATTCAGCAAACAAGACAAAAAGAATATGTTGGGATTTGCTATAACTGGACCATTTTGTACATTATTTAACAAAATGCATTATGGCCAGACAAAATGTCAATAAAATTATTTTGAATTATGAATTGTGTAAGCACATACAGGCCCTAGATATTTGATGCAATGTTGTCGAAGCTTTGATCTCGGACATTCTTTGAGATCGACATCTTTGCCATCTCCTAAATCCAACCTGTGTAATTTGAAAGTAAACAACGTTTAAGCGATGACCACATCATCATGGTTTATTCAAAATTTACTCCCTAGACTAACAATATGGGTCGATGAACGATGAAAATGAAACTACTGATAATGTTTACTTTTGAAAGAGTATAATAAAAAATAAGAAAAAAGACTTAGTGGTTTGTTATGCAACAACTTCCAGTTAGAGGCATCTTTTATAATCTTGCCAACTCAATGTGGTAAGTCAAGACAACCCAGTCAACAGCCTTAAACTATTACCCATAAATAGTTAAGAGCAAATATAAATATTAGCTCATAATTTAGATCATAAAGCTTCTAAATCACCAAGTTTCTCAGGCAATACTGACACCAAACTAGACACCTTTCTCAGGACCACTGGAAAACCATAGCCCACGCTTGCACACCAGATTTCTAAACTATATCGCTGCAATAGTAACTTTGATCCATGACCAAAATCGACAATTAACATAAATTAAGTTAGATCATTGTCTCACAGACATAGTCCTCTAGCTAGGCCATAAATTAAGCTTTTTTATTGCTGCAATAGTAACTTTGACCCATTAAGGTTTTTTCATTGTTCTGCTGGCTAATAAAAAATTATCATGGGAGTAATCAACTCGTATTTCTTTCAGCATCAAAGGTAATATCTCACCAGTAGAAAAATGGTTGACCAGCATCAGTTTCACACCATTTTTCATAATAGTAATGCAAATTATGCCCATACCGATGCCGTGGATCAATCTACTCCTCAAACAATCAAAAAAAATTAACACATCATTAGATTAGAATTTGAAAATATTAATTCACACAGAACACTACAATTTATAATCCAAAAATATACAATAAAATTGCGGGGAAAATGAACAGAGCATGTAAAATTACAGCTTCAATCCAATGCTGAAAAGCCAATTTTTGTGCTTTCGAGTCTTTTGACAATCCCTGACCCACCTGGAAAAACAAAATAATACTTGAATCCCATCTACTAAAACTAAAATTTAATTACTCTAGTAAAAATAAATTAAATTTCAAGGGATATAAAAAAACAAACAAACAAACCTTGGCAGCATTTAAGGTAACACGATTCCATCGCGAAGCAGCACTTTCCGGTTTCGAGAAATTAAAAAACGACACCGTACTGTGATTTAACCGAGCATAATCTATCGCTTGCCACCTGTAAAATTTCACTATTTTGTTTTTCACTGAAATGAATAATAAAAACAAAAATAGAAAATAGAAAGACACCAAAAAAAAAAGCAGCAGAAAGATCGAGTAGTGCAGTGCACCAACCAGAGCTCCTCGGCAACAACAGCGGAATCGGCTAACCTACGCCGGGTGCGATAACTCCTGTAGACCTTCTGTAGCTTAACCGCAGCATGTGACTCGCTACACGCGTCTCCAGGAGGCGCGTCGATCACCGAATGTTGATGGTCTGAAGACGAAATGGTCATGTAAGAAGAGTACGGAGACCTCGACTTGAGATCGAAGTTCGACAAAGCTTGCGTCTCCACAACCTCCATTTTCTCCAAAACAAAATTAAAAATCCCTTCGAGTTTTTGAAATTGAATGAAGCGAGTGTTTAGATGCAGAGTTTAGACAGAGACTGAGCGTGATGTAAATATAGGAAGCGGCTGGCTGGCTGGCGGAGTTTTGCTTTTGCCGGGGAAAATCTACTTAGTAATACCTACCTGTCAATTTTGTGCATTTATTTTAATGGGGGGTTTTGACGCACGCGCGGGTTTAGTACTCGCTAGTCGCTAGTCAATGGGTTTTGTTTATTTTAATATTAAAAATGGAAATTTTAGGAAAATCAAGGACCTTACAAATTTTAAAGAGATTGTGTGCGCATCACGAGCTCCACGGAGTAAATAAATAACATAAACGTGAGTGACTGTTTTCTTTTCTTTTCTTTTTTTTTTATATTATTATTGTTTTTCTATTTGCATTATATGAGAACCTAACTTTAAGAGTGACCAAAATTTATTTCCTTTACATTTTTTAAAAATTTACGATGCAAAGAGAAGAAAAAAAAAAGTCATTGAGAGCCGATTAGTTCAGAAAATTTTAAATTGATTCCCAAGAGCTATTTGACTTCAACCTAATTTGATCTTTTATGTTGATCATCTATTTATTTTAAAGTTTCAGTTCGAGTTGATCGAACCGAATGGATCAAATTTAATATTTAGAACGAACTTAGATATTTTAAAAATCAAATTGAATTCTAAGTTTTTTTGTGGTAATGAGACTTTATTACGATTAGTTAGAGGTTTTTTGAGTAGGTTTGGACTTATGTCAAAAATAAAATCGTGAAGGGTCAGAGAATTAGGTTTTTATGTTAATTCCTAGACCACCAAAATAAAAAATATATAATTAGTTGGTTCGGATCTTACAAATGATATTAAAGTTAGCTTCTCAATTGATATGCTAACGAAGGCATTGAACCCAAATGAGATGAATTGTAATATCTCACATTACTTTGAATATAGTTTGGACGTGTATTTTATAAATAAAAGACTCTCTCAACTAATTTTGTCATTTTGGATTGACTTGATCATATGCCAAAAACAAAATCGTAAGGAAGTTAAATAACCAAATTGTTGAGCCAATCTCTAATCCAACAAAGCCGACAACTCCAAACACATTTTAAAAATAAACGCATACCTTTCAAACTAATCTAAGATATTTTTCATTAATAATGTGGATATTACACAATACCATATAAATAAATCAATCAATCTCAAAGACGGAAGACGGAAGGACTTCCACGGCAACATGCATGCGGAGTGGCTACAAATGAATTTCAAATGTTTTGATCGCGATAGAACGATCTTGTAACTTTCAATATATTTAGGATTTAATTGTAAAGTTACGAGTTAGAGTATATAAATGTATTTATTGTAAGAAATTATGACTGTCAGATATTTTATTTTTTTCGCTTAAATATATGTCGGATGATTTGATGATGATATTTTCAACACATCATTCCATAATTTAAAATTTTTGTAATGAATCGTATAAATTTCGTATCCCATCAAAATCTTAATTTTAACATCTCATGACACAATTCTTCAGTATTTAATTGATCTGCTGAGTCATATTCGCCACTAAATAAATATTAGTAACGATTAAGACAAGATAAATATTGTCATCAATAAATTTATACTTGTAAACTAATGATCAAGATACGACTTTACAATAACAACAAAATATATATTTGTCAATGATTTTTTTCCCGATAGTCAAAATTACTGACAAGCCCCTAAGTATGGGATTTTTGTCATGTCATGAAAGTTCTGGAGGGTTGGTATTTTTTCTTTTTATTTTTCTTTTTCTTCTTTATTCTCAGTAATGCAGAAACGAAGCCCAAGTTGTGATCTGTAAAGAATCTGCTAGTTCAAGTGATCAGCTAGCTAGTCAGCAGCATTCTAGACTGACGCGCCCACATGCGCGTGAAAAGTCACATCGCAACTTATGTATAGCATCTCGAATGCGTCTCTCCCACGCTCGAATGTACGAAGTATAACAAGAAAAAAAAATTAAAAACTCTGATTAAGACATTATAACTATTTAATTCTAATTAATTAATTAATCCTTTAACTCAAAGAGAAAAACAAAATCTAAAGACAACGAAAGCCACAAACAAACCTACTCTCATAACGTCAGTAATTGGCAGCTCTCTTTTCGCTTTTTGCTCTGGTCATATAACTCGTGCAAGGACTTTTGCAATCAAATACCCTTAAATTAGCAATTAATTACGCAGACCAATTTGAGTTGACCGGGTTAAACATGTCATTGCGGGTGAGAATCGGTTCCAATTTTATCCCGAATCAGATTAATTTTTTGGATTTGAAATCAGAATTTATTTTTTTGGGGTCAATACCGGTTCCAAAATTGAATGACCAAATTTAGACGATTTGATTCCGATTTTTTAATAATCAGACCGAAATCGAACTATTTAATCAGAACGGAACCTGTATCTATAACTGAATTTAGAACTAATTTAGAAACCAAATTAAGACCAAATTTAACACCCAGTTTTAGAACCCGTTTAGAAACCACTTTTGAAACACGTCATTTTTGTCCTTGATATAAAAATCTTTTGTAACCACTTTCAAAACAACCTAGCTTCCCCCTCTCTTTGACTCTCTCGCCGCTGTTTTGGCTCTCTGATTTCTCTCTCGGTGCCGGTGGAGTCACAGCGTCGCAGCAGCGCCTCCATGAACTCAATCACAAGTCAGATTGATACAGAGTAGGGAACTGTATCTGTCTCTCGAACCCTAGGATCTGCAAGTTGTTGTCAAGATAATATCTAAAGCCATTGTACAATACAATGCTCTGTCAATTTGTTATTGAATTCAATTTTATCGACGTGCATATATATTGGTTTAGTTTGATAAGCTGTTTGGTTTTGTTTGGGGCCTTTCTTTATTTGAATAGGAAAAATATGAAAGTGCATTTATGAATGTGATTATCAGGTTACGACAGAAGTGAAATCAAATGATTGGTTATAGATTATGATGAAATTTCCTACAAATTTTACCGATTGCCGTAAGTACTAGCGATGCAAATCTCAGGTTAAGATCATATGCACCTACCCTGAAGCGGACTCCCATAGACACGCAGACATACTACCAATGGGACTCCGCGGGGTCTATCCAGAGCGAAGCTGTTTTCCGTACTATCGGTAAAACACAACCTCCTACCGCACTTGCATAAGTATCCAATACTTAAATATATGAGAACTATGCCGTTGTGCCCTCACAACATGCACAAGTGCAGTACTAGTCTATTCTGCATTATCGATGTCCAATCTCGATAATACTACGACTTTGCTGGCGACAACAATACTTTATTTCCAAGAGGGGGTGAATTGGGTTATCGCCTATAAATGCGGAATTAATTTTTTTTTGGCCAATTTTAGCTCTTATTAGCAATTAAGCACTTGGGTTAATTTTCTTTATTTCAATAAATAACTTATATGCAAGTTTTCTATTCAATCATGCATAAATATATGTAAACTTGCAATAAGTAAAAGTGTAAAGATAGAGAATACAACACCGGATTTATAGTGGTTCGGCCAAACATGCCTACGCCGACTCCCTCAAGCCGCGCTTGAAGATTTCCACTAAAAGCCGAGTTTTCGTGGCTCACCCGCAACCAAGAGTTTTAGCGACTAGGTTCACTCCAAACCCTTACACTTTGAGTTTTCTACGTATGCTCACTCACAAATTTTTACAACTACCCAAATAATGAGATTTCACAACCGCAAGTGTTTTAGATATGAAATTGTAAAATACACTTGGGCACTCACAATGATAAAAAAAGATTGTGTGAGTTGGTTACCCAAATGATCAAAACTCACTACAAGTGTATAAGAAGGTGTAATGTGTGTGAGCTTGATGTATGAGTGTATATGATTATGAATGTTTAATAAACACTCTTGTTTTTTGCTCTATGAGATGTATGAAGATTGTGTGTAATGTCTCATGTATGGCAAAAACGAATTGAGACTTCAATTTATAGTAAAATACAAGACAAGCCCCAAAAACTCTTTCTGAAACCGGTATGCCGGTCTCCAACGGATATATTACCGTTTGGAGAATCTAGCTGTTAGACCGGTATGGTAACCGGTATGGTGACCGTTTTGGTCATTGCCGGTCTCAGTATGTGTGAAAAATTCAGCTCTGACCAGTATGGTGACCGGTATGTAATCGGTATGCCTGTCTAGATCGATATGTGACCGATATGGTGACTGGTATGCCCGTCTCAACAAGTTTCTGATAATCAATCCATCATGGCATTCTGATTAAGACATTATAACTATTTAATTCTAATTAATTAATTAATCCTTTAACTCAAAGAGAAAAACAAAATCTAAAGACAACGAAAGCCACAAACAAACCTACACTCCTAACGTCAGTAATTGGCAGCTCTCTTTTCGCTTTTTGCTCTGGTCATATAACTCGTGCAAGGACTTTTGCAATCAAATACCCTTAAATTAGCAATTAATTACGCAGACCAATTTGAGTTGACCGGGTTAAACATGTCATTGCGGGTGAGAATCGGTTCCAATTTTATCCCGAATCAGATTAATTTTTTGGATTTGAAATCAGAATTTATTTTTTTGGGGTCAATACCGGTTCCAAAATTGAATGACCAAATTTAGACGATTTGATTCCGATTTTTTAATAATCAGACCGAAATCGAACTATTTAATCAGAACGGAACCTGTATCTATAACTGAATTTAGAACTAATTTAGAAACCAAATTAAGACCAAATTTAACACCCAGTTTTAGAACCCGTTTAGAAACCACTTTTGAAACACGTCATTTTTGTCCTTGATATAAAAATCTTTTGTAACCACTTTCAAAACAACCTAGCTTCCCCCTCTCTTTGACTCTCTCGCCGCTGTTTTGGCTCTCTGATTTCTCTCTCGGTGCCGGTGGAGTCACAGCGTCGCAGCAGCGCCTCCATGAACTCAATCACAAGTCAGATTGATACAGAGTAGGGAACTGTATCTGTCTCTCGAACCCTAGGATCTGCAAGTTGTTGTCAAGATAATATCTAAAGCCATTGTACAATACAATGCTCTGTCAATTTGTTATTGAATTCAATTTTATCGACGTGCATATATATTGGTTTAGTTTGATAAGCTGTTTGGTTTTGTTTGGGGCCTTTCTTTATTTGAATAGGAAAAATATGAAAGTGCATTTATGAATGTGATTATCAGGTTACGACAGAAGTGAAATCAAATGATTGGTTATAGATTATGATGAAATTTCCTACAAATTTTACCGATTGCCGTAAGTACTAGCGATGCAAATCTCAGGTTAAGATCATATGCACCTACCCTGAAGCGGACTCCCATAGACACGCAGACATACTACCAATGGGACTCCGCGGGGTCTATCCAGAGCGAAGCTGTTTTCCGTACTATCGGTAAAACACAACCTCCTACCGCACTTGCATAAGTATCCAATACTTAAATATATGAGAACTATGCCGTTGTGCCCTCACAACATGCACAAGTGCAGTACTAGTCTATTCTGCATTATCGATGTCCAATCTCGATAATACTACGACTTTGCTGGCGACAACAATACTTTATTTCCAAGAGGGGGTGAATTGGGTTATCGCCTATAAATGCGGAATTAATTTTTTTTTGGCCAATTTTAGCTCTTATTAGCAATTAAGCACTTGGGTTAATTTTCTTTATTTCAATAAATAACTTATATGCAAGTTTTCTATTCAATCATGCATAAATATATGTAAACTTGCAATAAGTAAAAGTGTAAAGATAGAGAATACAACACCGGGATTTATAGTGGTTCGGCCAAACATGCCTACGCCGACTCCCTCAAGCCGCGCTTGAAGATTTCCACTAAAAGCCGAGTTTTCGTGGCTCACCCGCAACCAAGAGTTTTAGCGACTAGGTTCACTCCAAACCCTTACACTTTGAGTTTTCTACGTATGCTCACTCACAAATTTTTACAACTACCCAAATAATGAGATTTCACAACCGCAAGTGTTTTAGATATGAAATTGTAAAATACACTTGGGCACTCACAATGATAAAAAAAGATTGTGTGAGTTGGTTACCCAAATGATCAAAACTCACTACAAGTGTATAAGAAGGTGTAATGTGTGTGAGCTTGATGTATGAGTGTATATGATTATGAATGTTTAATAAACACTCTTGTTTTTTGCTCTATGAGATGTATGAAGATTGTGTGTAATGTCTCATGTATGGCAAAAACGAATTGAGACTTCAATTTATAGTAAAATACAAGACAAGCCCCAAAAACTCTTTCTGAAACCGGTATGCCGGTCTCCAACGGATATATTACCGTTTGGAGAATCTAGCTGTTAGACCGGTATGGTAACCGGTATGGTGACCGTTTTGGTCATTGCCGGTCTCAGTATGTGTGAAAAATTCAGCTCTGACCAGTATGGTGACCGGTATGTAATCGGTATGCCTGTCTAGATCGATATGTGACCGATATGGTGACTGGTATGCCCGTCTCAACAAGTTTCTGATAATCAATCCATCATGGCAGTACTCGGTATTTTGGCCATAACTTGCACTAGAAAATTTCAAATCATGATCCATAAATCTCTACATAAACTAGACACATCGATTCATCTTCTGTAAAAATTTCAGCTTCAAAAACATTCAGATGAATTTTATGAAATATTTATAATGTTACATGTATGCAGAAAACGCACATCGGAACATGTTGTAGTAAAATGGCTCTAGCAAAAGTTATATATATCGGAATTGTGTTCCGTTTGAACCGTAGCAAATTAGAGACACATATCTATCTACCGGTATATATTTGATGTTTAATTCAACCGTTTTCTAGTTTTTGGAAGATCATTTACCGATGCACTTGTGCATTGAAGTTCATTTTGGTGCAAATAAAGTGGAGATAATTCTTTAGCATTCTAAGCCATTTTAAATGGAAGTGATACAAAATGTATGATTCCTAAGAGCTTTATATCATTTGAATAAACTCACTTATAATTTGATTTAGCTCTTAATCATTATCTTCATATTCATCTTGCTTGACTCTTACTTTGACTTTTCCATCTTATTTTTGGCACTTTATCATCTTTGTTCTCTTGATCATCTTATAACTCATTTTAGCTCTTCATCAACATTTTGACTTCATTATCTTCTTTTTGTAATGTCCGTTAAAGCATGTCGAAGTCTTCACTCTCGTTGCATCATCAAAATCCATTACGCGACTGTGTTGCTAACATATGATACCATTATTAGAGTAGTATATGTTTAAACATATATTGAAATATTGATCGTGTTTGATTTATTGGTTTATGAAAATTGTTTCTACTTATAAGTGTTTCTGTAACAATGCTGGATGAATTTTGAATAGCTATTAAAAGGTTGTTTTCCTCTTTATCATCAATTGTATTGTGTTGCTGATGTTTGCTGTTATAATGTGTTGTTGCTATTGTCTGTTGCTGCTATTTGCGTTCTATTGCTGCTGCTGGAAATTGGAATGTGTTGCTGGCTTGCTGTTGTTTGTTGAAATAAATAGGGTAAACGGAAACGGGATCATAACTGATTTATATGATATCATATTTAATTGGATATGTTTCAATTTCACTTAGTTATTAACTGAATTTTTTTCGGGTAGGAACCGAAATCAGTTTTGCTCTGTCGTTGTCTTGGCCGCTTAAAGAGGAAAACACATAAGCCCACATATGAAACAAAACAATTTGCTATAAGATATAAAGTTATAATAATTTACTATTTTTTTAGCATATCTACAGTACCATAAGAGTATCAAATATCATTGGGTTCAAACACTATTTGGTTCAATTTGTATTATTAAACATGCAATTTAAACCATTAGACATGTAAATTCT